>JARQOD010009350.1:0-31766 GCA_033576555.1 Oophaga sylvatica
GGAGAGCATGGAGGTGGCATAACTAAACAAACATCTGGTTCTTCACTAGAGCCCCTGATGGTGGGGTTAGGGCCCCGTCACACATAGCGACACACCAGCGATCCCGACAACGATATGAACTTGTCAGGATCACTGGTGTGTCGCTACATGATCGCTGGTGAGCTGCCAAACAGGCAGCTCAGGCAGCGATCAGGACAGCGACTATGCGGGTAACAAGCGATGCACGTCGCTTAGTTACCCGCAGTGTACCTTAGATACCAGCGCGCTGGTGCAGGGAGCTGGAAACCAAGGTACACATCGGGTTTCTAGGCGCAGCGCGGTGCCAAGAAACCCGATGTGTACCTTGGTTACCAGCTCCAGCGCGCTGATCGCTGATCTCCCCCCTGTCACACGCAGCGATGCGTGCTGGCCAGCGGGAGACCAGCGATCAAAAAAAAAGGCCAGAACATTCAGCGACGATCAGCAATACCCAGCAGGGGGGCTGATCGTCGCTGCGTGTCACACACAGCGATATCGCTGGGGAGATCGCTGTTGCGTCACAAAACTTGTGACTCAGCAGCGATCTCGCTATGTGAGACGGGGGCTTTAGACTTACGTAAAGTCACGCGCGACCTCTGCACTGAAACGTTACAGAGAGTAAGAAGATGCTGAGCAGACCTGAGCAGCAGACAGTGGAGCACTGGCAATGGGGAATGAGGAGAGGTGAGTATTTGAAAGAGTTTAAGGGGGAGATGGTCGGACTCTGCGCTGGCATCTGGTCCTGGCCGCCCCCTGACTACCTGTAGTGCGCCGAGTCCTGGATCTGTGTCGACCCGCCACCACAATTGTGGGTTACCAGGGCAATGGGGTACTCAGAGCCGAGCCCATGGAAGTCTATGGGGATTTGTCACAGGTAGCTGTGGCTCGGTCTGTGGCCCTGGCGGTCTGGCGTATGTTGGGGGAATATTTACAGGGGATATTTATATACAGTTCGTGACGCCACCTGTAGTCTTCTGGTAATTTATACCAGCGCTGCTGTAGATCTCTGAGGGGATGGTGAGGCAGCTAGATGTCGGGTCCCCTACATGTGGGACTCTTCCCTCAGGTCGGTAGTTAGGTAGGGATTGTGCAGGCATGCAATAATAACTCAGTCTCACACCGTCAGTGTCTTTCCATACCTTTACTTGCAAGATGTTCAAGCAGGTCCCAGGGAGGCTGATGGGGTTGATGGAGGATGAGCTTTGAGGCAACGGCTAAGCAAGTTAGGGGCCTCCTTTACTGTCCAATGAAGATGAGTACGACCAGCCTGAAGCGTAGTCCCCTCTATGATTCCAGCTTATCCAAAGCTGTGCTTCCCAGTCAATTTAGTGTTAGGAGTCTTTCTATGAGGGAGCTGAATTCTTATTTTGTCCTGCAGAAACTCAAAGTCTTCACTTCCCCTGACCCCAGTTACGTACTGACTATAAGGGGCTTGTTTGCCGCGACCTAGGGTCCGGTAAATCTCTGGTTTTCTCCTCACTATGCTTGTAGCTAATAGTGATCCTTCGGTCCCCAGTGACCGGTAGCAATGTGCAGGACTTTTCCAAGCCAAACGCACTTTTCCAATAATCTTCCTTCCACTTTGCCCTTCGATTTGCTCGACTCTTAATAGATAGTTCAGTCTTTCTTCCAGTGGGCACAGCTCTGACTAGACTAAGGTGAATTAGACCACCTGTACCAGCCTCCACGTTCTGAACTGATGACAGGCTCAAACTGGACACGTCTACTCTGTCCAAGGACAGGAAACTCACTGACTAAAATCACTCCCTTCCACACCCCTGCTGGGTGTGTCAGAAGTGTACATGATGTCATGAAGAGACCTTAACTGTTACCTCTCCACTCATCCTCCTGGTATTGTGTACCAGGGCTACACATTCCCCCATGGTAAACGACAGCACTCCCGGGCTGTAAAATATAAAGAGACATTTTTGTTTATGCATGAAAATATTAACAATAACATTAATTCGTCCCATCCGGGAGGTGAGGATATCTTGAACGTTGCAAACATTAACATTTTATATAGAAATACAAAAGTATTAAATAGCACTCAATAAATATACGGTATACTTGTGAAGGACCCGCACCAAACCTTCAACGTGGGTCCTGGGTGGGCTGCAGGACATCCAATTGCAGACCTCACTCAGTGCCACACCACACGGGTTTTTGGTTCAGAGGTAAGTCAACGTTTCATGTGAAACCATTAAAAAGGCACAAAGTGCAACTATTTACAGGATACAGTTTTTGGGCTGGCTCAGTCCTCAGCCTCTGAGTCCATTGTTAAACGAAGACATAATAGGGAAAAACACATATATATATATAGACTTTTTACAATATTCACATGAATTCGTTATAATCACTGCTGATATCTAATGGGTAATTTCCCTTTTGTGATTCGCTCTGATCTACGTGGTGTAGTTTCAGGTATATCAAGTTGCGATCTGTCTGCACTGAGTAACGGCAAACTATAGAACTGCCTTAATCTTTCTATGGATCTGGCAAGCGTACTGATGACTGGGCGGTGTGAGTCAGCTTCACCAGGAGATCCCATAGTATGGGGCGCTGCTTCAGATGATCCATCTTGAGGTTCCACAGGTTGAGGTGTTGCTGGGATGGGTAACTCCTGAGCGGGCTCAACTGGCACCACAGGCACAACTGGAGGTAGAACTTCCTCTTGTGGCTGATAAAACTGCAACACTGGAATTATCACAGCATCTCCCAGTCGGGGCCAATCCGCAGGAAAATCTCCCAGAACTGTGTGTAGGACCTCTTCCTTTCTTTCTCCTTGATTGAGGACAGGGTTCTTTTCACAACGCTTTAAGTGTTCTGGACACAACTTCAAATGATCTCTGGACACAGTGGTTGTTGTTCTTCCTCCGTCTTTACTGACGACACAAACTTTTCTGTTGTCATATTTAGAATCTTGTATGACGTAGGGTTCTTGCTCCCACTGATTATCCAATTTGTGCATCTTCCTTTTTCTTTTTAATACTACCTCTCCAGGCATCAAAGGCTTGGCAGGAGCATTTCGGTTGTAAACATCTTCCTGTTTCTCCCGTGCCTTATTAAGACTTTCCTCTACACAGATTTGTACTCTTCTGTATTGCTCTTGCCGATTGACGTCCCAGTTTTCAACAGCGTCGTCTGCCTCCGGTTCTACCACTCCAAGTTCTAAATCCATTGGTAGTTTTCCAGGCCTTGCTCTCATAAGATAGGCTGGAGTGCAGGTAGTGGAACTGACAGGTATATGATTATACAAATCAACCAAATCAGGTAGTAAGTCCGGCCATCGATTCCTGTCTTCCAACGGTATGGATCTCAACAAGTCAAGGACAATATGGTTCATCTTTTCACAAAGACCGTTGGTTTGAGGGTGGTATGGTGTTGTTCTTATTTTCTTGCACCCGTACATGTGACAGAATTCCTTGAATAAATCAGCTTCGAAAGCAGGTCCCTGATCGGTTAAGACTTGCTCGGGATACCCATGCGGTCTGCAGAAGCTTGCTTGAAAGGTCTTCGCGGCCGTCACTGCGGTCTGGTCCTTCACTGGAACAACCACCAGGAATCTGGAGTAATGGTCCACCATGGTCAAGGCGTATGAGTATCCAGATCTACTCGGCGACAATTTGACGTGGTCCAGGGCCACAATCTCCAGGGGACGAGTCGTCCGGATAGGTTGCAGGGGGGCCTTCTGACTTCCGTAGTCCTTTCTTCTGAGACCACAGGGTCCACAGTTCCGACACCACCTCTCGATGGAGCTGCGCATCCCTACCCAGTAGAACCGGCATCTCAACAGGGTCTCCAGCTTCCTCCAGCCAAAGTGTCCTGCTTGATCGTGGTACGCTTCCAACACCATTGGGACGTCTGCCTTGGGGACCACTATTTGCCAGACCATTTCATGGGTTCTGGGGTTGACGTATCTCCTGCACAACTTCTCACGGTATAGGAACAACCTGCTTTTCTCGTTCCACAGGAGCTTGGCTGACATAGGTGCATCCTTTTCCAAGGAGGAACCTTCCTGTTTTAACAACTCCTTGATGCGGCTGACCACTGGATCACTGTCCTGAGTCTCTTTCCAACTATGATGGGGTAAAGGATTTAATGTTGCACCATTCTGCTTTCTGTGGACTCGATGCTCGTGGACTACCCCATTTCGATGGAACGCAGGTAGCTCAATTTCTTCCAGGTCGTCTGATTCTTCTTCCGTATCAGAGTCATGCAGCATTCGGGACAACGCATCAGCATTAGCATTCTTTCGACCTGCCCGGTACTTGATAGTAAACTGGTAATTGGACAACCGGGCCATCCATCGCTGCTCCATGGCACCCAGCTTGGCGGTTTCCAGGTGCGTTAACGGTTGTTGTCTGTGTACGCCGTGAACTTATTGGAGGCCAGATAGTGCTTAAATCTTTCAGTAATGGCCCAGACCAACGCCAGAAACTCCAGCTTGAAGCTGCTATAATTTTCCGGATTCCTCTCCGTTGGCCTGAGTTTTCTGCTAGCATAAGCGATGACTTTTTCTTGGCCATTCTGCTTCTGACTGAGAACTGCTCCCAGCCCTTCATTACTGGCGTCGGTGTACAACAGGAACGGTTGGCTGTAATCAGGATAGGTTAAGATCTCATCACCTGTCAGGATCTCTTTCATCTTTTGGAATGCTTCAGCCTGTTCTTTACCCCAATTAAAGGGAGGGTTTCTGCTCTTTAAGGATTGTCCTACTAGGAGGTCCTGTAAAGGAGCTGCCTTCTTCGTGTAATCTTTCACGAATCTCCTGTAGTAACCCGTTAGTCCCAGGAACTGTCGCACTTCCTTAAGGTTCTTCGGCTCCGGCCACTTCTGGATGGCAGTGACTTTCTCTGGGTCCGGCGCTACTCCTTCCGAACTGACGATGTGCCCCAAGTATTGTACCTTCTGTTTGAGTAGATGGCATTTTGAGGGTTTTAATTTCATCCCGTACCTGGACAGGGACTCGAATACTTCTGCCAGGTGCTTCAGATGGTCCTCATAAGTCTTGGAATACACGATGACGTCGTCTAGGTATAGCAGCACGGTTTCAAAATTGAGATGTCCCAGACAGTTTTCCATCACTCTCTGAAATGTTCCTGGGGCACTACTGAGCCCAAACGGCATTCTGTCGAACTCACAGAGCCCCATTGGGGTGGTGAAAGCCGTTTTCTCACGATCCTCCTCAGCCACAGCCACTTGCCAGTAACCACTAGTCAGATCGAGGGTAGAAAAGTAGTTAGCCGTTTTCAGAGCAGCTAATGATTCCTCTATACGTGGTAACGGGTATGCATCCTTGTGTGTTATGCGGTTCACCTGCCTGTAATCCACACACATTCTCATACTACCATCTTTCTTTTTAACCAGAACTAGAGGGGCTGCCCAGGGGCTACAACTATCCCTTATCACCCCAGCTTTCTTCATATCATTCAACATTTCTTTAGCCTTCTGATAATGAGCTGGAGGTATGGGCCTATACCGCTCTTTGATGGGAGGATGACTGCCTGTAGGGATATGATGTTGTACTCCCTTAATGATCCCAAAATCAAGTGGATTTTTGCAAACACTTGGGCGTACTCTTGCACCACCCGTAATACCCCTTGCTTTTGGTGAGCGGGAGTGGTGTCCGTCCCAACATGGAGTTGCTGACACCATTCCGCCACCTGAGTTGCTGGGTCATTGTCCTCCTCTATTTGACAGGAGTCTAAGGACTCAGCCGGGAGAATAGAATTATTATCAACAGCATGAAGTTTAGCAATGGTTGCATAACGGGGTAAGTTTACCATCATCATCCCCAATTGAGAAGCCGTACCGGTACTCTTCCATTCACCACCTCTACTACTCCTCTAGCAGTCATAAGTGTAGGTCTATGTTCTGAATGGTGGGGTTCTACTACAGCTTGGTAATTCTGTCCTCTCAGACCTATGGCTGCCCTGCACCAAATGATCATTTCACTCATTGGGGGTATCACAATAGGATCTGAGTCAGTGACCCGTACATTACCAATTTCGCCGTCGGTAAGCTTTGCTTGCTGCTGACACACCAGGGCCCGGATCTCTCTTTGGATTACTCCTCTCTGCCTTGGTCGGGCAATCTCAGCGAGCTGTTGGAGTAAGAACACAACTTCTCCCAAACAATTACCGATAATGTTAGTACCCAAAATGATATTTAAACCGTTCTCCTCATTTACAGTCTTTACTACCAGAAGCCCTTGGTCTCTCAACTCCTCTCGGCCCACCTTTACATCTACACATTTTGTTCCGAGTACTTCTACAGGAAGACCATTAGAAGCATACACAGTAAAGTCAAGGCTCGGAGGTTTAAGACTGTCCATTGACCAGTACTTGGTATATAGAGCATCAGGTATTAGGGTCACCTGGGACCCAGTGTCTAACAATGCTGGAACAGCAATACCATCTAGAATAATAGACAGGTAGGGTCGCCCGCCCACATACCTGCGGTTCCAGTCTAGGGGGCCTGACGGGTATTCTCCTGGGTGTTGGCCCTTGGAACAGGTTCTGCCCGTTTAAAGGACACTGTGTAGACAGATGACCTTTCCGGTTGCAGCGATAACAGACGATCTCTCGACGAGAAGGGTGTTGATCAGAGGTTGCTCCTGGGGGTGGCGTTGTCCTCCTCCGGGGGGGCGACGTCTTCTTTCTTCTCCGGTGCATCCACGGAACGTCCTCTGGGCAGTCAGCTAACAAGATCTTCCCTTCCTCCTCTTTCCGCAGCTGCAGGGCACTCATTACAGCAGCCAGATTTTTAGTCAGCTGGCGCACCTCTGAGCGCAGACAGTCCAATTCACTAGGAGGTGTCACCTGCGCTTTGGCTTCAACCACTAACGGGAACAGGGGGTTACTGCCGGTTCCGGAGTGACTTCAGCCTGATGATGTTGGGTTGCCACCTCGGGTTTGCCCAGGGGCCGCAGCCCTTTTATTGCCATGTCCTTTAGGGCATCAAAGGTAGCATCCGGATGATCTAAGGACCACCAATTTACAGTTCTGCGTTCCTCTGGGGATCTCAATCCCTGTATAAATTGTTCTTTCAACATTTTATTCTCGTCGATAGCATTTAAATGGTTAATTTGCTTGAGGGCTTTCAGGGCTCCCTGTAGTCGGCAAGCATAGTCCCGGATGCTGTCACCTGGCTGTTGTGAACAGTGATAGAAGGCCATCCGGAGATCCGTTTCTGTGCGGTCTTCAAATATGGCATGCAGCTTCAGGAAGATCACAGGTACCGACTCCTGATCAACGGTATCCCAGGTCTCCACTTCCCTCTCAGCAGCGCCAGTTAGCTGCCCTATTAGCACAGCAGCTTTTTGTCTCTCAGGCATGGAGTACATTTCTAGGATGCTGCATAACTTCCGCTTGAAAGCCTGCTAATGTGCCTGGCTCACCGCTGTATTGGGGAAGCCATTTCGCCCCAGGCATATATGGGAGCGTTAGTGGCATGATCGGGACTACCGGACTGGGTGCTGGACCTGCACCCCCATCTGGCGCTACAATACCAGACGGTGCGGGATTGGGGACTCCGGCCGGGGCCGCACTGTCAGCCGGTTGTTGTGACATCTTAGCGCCCCCTTGGTTAAACGGAGCCTACCGGTTTCAGATGCTGCTACTTCACAGGCACCGCAGTGGGAACAGGACCTTCGTCGCAGGCGCTCTGATGTCAGAGCGTTCACTTCCTGTCGCAGGACCTGCCGCTCTATTTTGCGATGCAATTTGCGATGCGGATTGCAATGCAGATTGTGATGCAGTTTGCTATGCGGATTGTGATGCAGATTGCTATGCAGTTTGCGATGCGGTTTGCGATGCAGATTGCGATGCGGTTTGCGATGCGGTTTGCTATGCGGTTCGCGATGCGGTTTGCAAAGCAGATTGCTATGCAGTTTGCGATGCGGTTTGCGACGCAGATTGCTATGCAGTTTGGGGTGCAGGTTGGGGCGTGTCCAAGACTTTGCACGCTTTTTCAGGTCCGCCCACCTTCTTCTCCAGCGCCTGAGGGCGCGAATATGGCGGCAAAATGGCGGATTTTAGCGCCAAACAATAGCAACAGTCTTTTTCATCAAAACACTCCACAGGCACACAGGGCTCGCAATGCTGCAAGTTTCGGATCCTGTTCGTGACGCCAAGTTTTTGTGTCGACCCGCCACCACAATTGTGGGTTACCAGGGCAATGGGGTACTCAGAGCCGAGCCCATGGAAGTCTATGGGGATTTGTCACAGGTAGCTGTGGCTCGGTCTGTGGCCCTGGCGGTCTGGCGTATGTTGGGGGAATATTTACAGGGGATATATATATACAGTTCGTGACGCCACCTGTAGTCTCTGGTAATTTATACCAGCGCTGCTGTAGATCTCTGAGGGGATGGTGAGGCAGCTAGATGTCGGGTCCCCTACAGGTGGGACTCTTCCCTCAGGTCGGTAGTTAGGTAGGGATTGTGCAGGCATGCAATAATAACTCAGTCTCACACCGTCAGTGTCTTTCCATACCTTTACTTGCAAGATGTTCAAGCAGGTCCCAGGGAGGCTGATGGGGTTGATGGAGGATGAGCTTTGAGGCAACAGCTAAGCAAGTTAGGGGCCTCCTTTACTGTCCAATGAAGATGAGTACGACCAGCCTGAAGCGTAGTCCCCTCTATGATTCCAGCTTATCCAAAGCTGTGCTTCCCAGTCAATTTAGTGTTAGGAGTCTTTCTATGAGGGAGCTGAATTCTTATTTTGTCCTGCAGAAACTCAAAGTCCCTATTCCACCTGACCCCAGTTACGTACTGACTATAAGGGGCTTGTTTGCCGCGACCTAGGGTCCGGTAAATCTCTGGTTTTCTCCTCACTATGCTTGTAGCTAATAGTGATCCTTCGGTCCCCAGTGACCGGTAGCAATGTGCAGGACTTTTCCAAGCCAAACGCACTTTTCCAATAATCTTCCTTCCACTTTGCCCTTCGATTTGCTCAACTCTTAATAGATAGTTCAGTCTTTCTTCCAGTGGGGCACAGCTCTGACTAGACTAAGGTGAATTAGACCACCTGTACCAGCCTCCACGTTCTGAACTGATGACAGGCTCAAACTGGACACGTCTACTCTGTCCAAGGACAGGAAACTCACTGACTAAAATCACTCCCTTCCACACCCCTGCTGGGTGTGTCAGAAGTGTACGTGATGTCATGAAGAGACCTTAACTGTTACCTCTCCACTCATCCTCCTGGTATTGTGTACCAGGGCTACACAGATCGTCAACCAGCTGGTTATGAGCAGCATCAGGCAGGTCAGCAGCAGAATGCCGGCACTCCTCTTCATGTCTGACTTGTATGGGCGGATTGTGCTTTTTTCTGCTGGACGCTACAGACGGCAGAGAAAAGCATCGGGCTTTTATGGACCATACTATTTTACGTTGTCAGCTATAATGTCTACTTTTGAACTCAGACATGTGCGCATCCCCATGGATTATAATGGGTGAACATGCGCAAGTGTTTGCATAGACTATAATATTTGGTGATATTGGAAACGCAGAGGGATACCCTACACCATCTTTTCCTTCAGATTTCACCCCATTGTTTCTATTTTCTATGTTTTTCGGCAAGTGTGTTAGATAATGGGCGACTCAGGGGACGATAAATATCTATTAAATATCTATACGCATCTAATTTTATCCGGCAAAGTTCATTCTATTATTTCTGATTTGCTTTCACAATGAGCGGCCGGTGAGAGTAACATATTCCATTTTTCATCACATTATGCATGTCTCGCCCTGCAGGGTTTCAATGGATTCTTACACAATGAGATATAACTGTAAATTTGCTTTTGCAACAGCTGCGCTTCAGCCCAAGCAATACAAAAATGTAGTTAGAGGTTGCCATGGAAAAGCATTCCAGTTCAGTGCATTGAGTTTAGTAAATGCTATTTTACTCCGGCCGTTGCTCCCGCATCGGAATTATCTGACACATCTTTGGCGACATTAATGCTAATCAGGGACAATGTTCAGATTCTATTCTCGCAATACGACAAAGGGATTTACTACACGGAGGCTGAATTCGATTCACCACTGTGTTATCACCGCCATCACAAAACCGGAGGAAAGTCATTCTGATGTGGTCGCAGTCAAAATTAATGTCAAAGTTAAAAGATTTCACTCATCTAATTCTTTAGGAGCGCACTGCCCCTGCGTCTTCAGGAGCGCACTGCTCCCCTGCTTCTTCAGGAGCGCACTACTCCCCTTCTTCTTCAGGAGTGCACTGTTCCCCTGCTTTTTCAGGAGTGCACTGCTCTACTGCTTCTTCAGGAGTGCACTGCTCTACTGCTTCTTCAGGAGTGCATTGCTCCCCTGCTTCTTCAGGAGTGCACTGCTCTACTGCTTCTTCAGGAGTGCACTTCTCTACTGCTTCTTCAGGAGTGCACTGCTCCCCTGCTTCTTCAGGAGCGCACTGCTCCCCTGCTTCTTCAGGAGCGCACTACTCCCCTTCTTCAGGAGTGCACTACTCCCCTTCTTTTTCAGGAGTGCACTGCTCCCCTGCTTCTTCAGGAGCGCACTACTCCCCTTCTTCTTCAGGAGTGCACTGTTCCCCTGTTTCTTCAGGAGTGCACTGCTCTACTGCTTCTTCAGGAGTGCACTGCTCTACTGCTTCTTCAGGAGTGCATTGCTCCCCTGCTTCTTCAGGAGTGCACTGCTCTACTGCTTCTTCAGGAGTGCACTTCTCTACTGCTTCTTCAGGAGTGCACTGCTCCCCTGCTTCTTCAGGAGCGCACTGCTCCCCTGCTTCTTCAGGAGCGCACTACTCCCCTTCTTCTTCAGGAGTGCACTACTCCCCTTCTTTTTCAGGAGTGCACTGCTCCCCTGCTTCTTCAGGAGTGCACTGCTCTACTGCTTTTTCAGGAGTGCACTGCTCTACTGCTTCTTCAGGAGTGCACTGCTCCACTGCTTCTTCAGAAGCACACTGCTCCCTGGTTTCCAGTTTGCCGGGGAATGGTGCGCTCTTGATGACTCACACTTTGGACCAGCAGCATAGGATCCTAACTAGGCACTCTCAGGTCTTGCAAGTGGAGACAATTCTGACTTTGCAGCACAGGGGCACTGAAACACTAGATATGGCCAGATTAAGAAGTACTAGATTGGAAACGCTGCGTTCCTTGCCTAGGAGATCGGCCATCGCTGACAGAATGTAGTCAACCAGGGGCATAACGATCGTGGTTGAAGGAGTCCAGGATGGGGACATTATAACAATATGAGGACTTTAAAGCAGAATGGAGACACTAAGATGGGGGATATTTTACCAGAATGAGGGACATTATACCTGGAAGGGGACCAAGAATGCAGAAAAATATTATAGCACGGAGCCCAGGATTGGGGCATTACTACTGGAAGTGGCAATGGATAGGTGAAATTATGACAGGATGGGAACATTATAGCAGAATGAGGACACTAAACCAGCATGGAGGACATTATACCAGAATGGGGGGATATTATACCAGGAAGGGACCCAGGAAGAGGAAAAATGTTATAGCACAGAGCCCAGGATGGGGGCATTATTACTGGAAGGCGCCCTGGATGGTTGAAATTATACCAGAATGGGGGGCATTATACCAGGAAGGGGCCCAGAATGGGGGAACATGTTATAACAGGAAGCCCAGGATGGGGGTATTATTAGTGGAAGAGGCAAAGGATAGGTGAAATTATACCAGGATGGGAACATTATAACAGAATGGGGACACTAAACCAGGTTGGGGATATTATAACCAGAATGGGTGGGTATTATACCAGGAAGGGGCCCAGGATGGGGAACATTATACCAGAATGGGGAACAGTATTCCAGGAAGGGGCCAAGGATGGGGGAAAGTGTTATAGCACTAAGGCCCAGGATGGGGGCATTATTACTGGAAGGGGCCCAGGATGTGGGGCATTATACCAGAATGGAGGACTTTATACCAGGAAGGGGCCCAAGATGAGGGAAATGTTATAGCAGGGAGCCCAGGATGGAGACATTATTACTAAAAGTTGCAAAGGATGTGTAAAATTATAACAGGTTAGAAACATTATACACCATGAAGACCAAGGAGATCTCCAAACAACATCATGAAGACCAAGGAGATCTCCAAACAACATCATGAAGACCAAGGAGATCTCCAAACAACACCATGAAGACCAAGGAGATCTCCAAACAACATCATGAAGACCAAGGAGATCTCCAAACAACACCATGAAGACCAAGGAGATCTCCAGACAACATCATAAAGACCAAGGAAATCTGCAGACACCACCATGAAGACCAATGAGATCTCCAAACAACACCATGAAGACCAAGGAGATGTCACGCGGTCTTATGATATGTGTACGATGTCAGTAAACTATTCTTAAAAGAACAACACTCTATACAACATATAGATTAGCAACATCAGCATGGAAATATAGAATAGATTTACCTGACACGATATCCGTTGAACTCAGGGTTAATCTTGAGGACTTGATACACTGTCACAGGAAAGAGGAGGACCGGGGGTCTAACCTGACCCTAAACTGGGGTCCTAACTAATCCCTCACCTTGGAGGTACTGATAATGGTTCAGAGGTCCAAGTCTCCAGCCTAACCCTGTCTCCTATCAGTCCCTGAACCCTGTAATCAGTCCTAAGAAGGATTCTGATTACCACCAAAGGGATATGGGCTGATCTCTGCTAAATACACAGATTAGACATATAAGACAGACTGGAGAAAACACAGACTTGCATACACACTCAAACACAGAAGGAACATAAATGATCTGGGATATTAAACTCTAAGCAAGGTGAGCTTAAAACAACTAAGGAACTCTTTAACTTAAGTCTATACAGATACAATCCTATCTGTGGTCTGCATGAAGAATTTCACTGGCAACTCCCAACACAGACAACCAGAGATTTAAAGGAAACCAATCAACAAATAATTAATTGCAGCCGGAAGAAACTGCACCCAGTCCCAGAACTGAGCACAGACAGAATTAACTCCCTAACTGCCAAACACAAAGAAACAGCAACTCAGCTGTGAGAAGTCAGAATGTGCAACCGCGACGATCTTCGTGGCGATGCACACATGACAGTACCCCCCCTTCTACGAGGGGCCTCCGGACCCTCAGGGCCAGGTTTGCCCGGGTGAGTTCTGTGGAAGGTCCGCACCAAACGATCTGCGTTAATGTCAGACGCAGGAACCCACGTCCTCTCCTCTGGACCATACCCCTTCCAATGCACCAAGTACTGAAGGGACCGGCGATTCAGACGTGAGTCAATGATCTTTGACACTTGAAACTCCAAGTTACCATTGACCACCACTGGAGGAGGAGGTAGAGGTGATGGTATGACTGGTGCCACGTACCTCTTAAGTAATGACTTGTGGAACACATTATGAATTTTAAACGTAGGAGGGAGGTCCAGACGAAATGCCACAGGATTAATTATGGAACTGATCCTGTACGGCCCGATGAATCTGGGGCCCAGCTTCCAGGAGGGAACTTTAAGTTTTATATTCCTGGTAGACAACCATACCAGATCGTTCACATTAAGATCTGGACCAGAAACTCTCCTCCTATCAGCCATACGTTTATAACGGTTCCCCATAGCACTCAGATTATTCAATACACCTCTCCACACTGAAGCAAGTGACGACGAGAAACGCTCCTCCTCAGGAACCCCAGAAGGGCCCCCCCCCATTGAATGTACAAAACTGGGGATGAAAACCATATGCCCCAAAAAACGGGGACTTACCAGTGGACTCGCTCCGCCTGTTGTTAAGTGCGAACTCTGCCAGAGGCAAGAAAGAAGACCAGTCCTCCTGGTTCTCTGAGACAAAACACCGAAGATAAGTCTCTAGGCTTTGATTCAGACGCTCTGTCTGACCATTGGTCTGCGGATGAAAAGCCGAGGAAAATGACAATTGCATCCCCCGACGTAAACAAAATGCCCTCCAAAACTTGGACACAAACTGAGACCCCCTATCTGACACCACATCAGAAGGCAACCCATGAAGTCTCACAATCTCCCCAATGAACACCTGCGCCAGAGTTTTAGCATTAAGGGTATGCCACACTAAACAAGGTTGCTAACGAGATCGCTAAAAAACGTCACTATTTAGCAATCTCGTTAGTGACGCTATTGTGTGTGGCATGTAGCAACGACGTGGCCCCTGCTGTGATCTCGCTGATCGTTCACTGGAGTTCTGGACCGTATTTAGATCGTTGGCGTCCCGCTGGTGACGCTATATCGCTGTGTCTGGCACCTTTTGTGAGCGATGTGCGCTGTTTTTTACATCGCAATTACCGTTAAAGTCGTTAATGAGATCGCTAACCGCTTATGAGTCGTTAACGAGATCGCTAAGTGTGGCAGCTACTAGCGACATTAAAACGATCACAAAAACGATCGCATTAGTATGCGTCGTTATTGTGATCGTTAGCGGGAGCGTTTAGTGTGGCAGTACCTTTAGGGAGGGCAGGAAGAGCAATGAAATGTGCCATCTTACTGAACCTGTCAACAACCACCAGTATGACAGTCTTCCCTGACGACTGAGGAAGGTCCGTGATGAAGTCCATAGACAAATGAGTCCATGGACGCTCCGGAAGTTTCAAGGGTAAGAGGGTCCCAGACGGACGGGTATGAGGGGTCTTAGAGCGAGCACAAACCCCACAGGACGCGACAAAAGTTAAAACATCTTTATTAACGTTAGGCCACCAAAACCGGCGAGAAAGGAGATCTAAAGTAGCCTTACTCCCTGGATGTCCTGCTAAAGCAGAATTATGATGTGCCTCAATAACCTTTTGTCTCAACTGATTTGGGACAAACAGTCTCCCTGGAGGTCCTGCAGGGGCGTCCCCCTGAGCCTCTAACACCTCCTCCTCAAGCTCAGAACATACAGCCGACACTACCACCCCCTCCTGAAGGATAGGAATCGGGTCATCCATTTTCCCGGCCCCTGGGAAACTGCGAGACAAGGCATCCGCCTTAACATTCTTAGATCCAGGGCGATAAGTGACAACAAAATTAAACCTGGTAAAAAACAACGACCATCGAGCTTGTCTGGAATTCAGACGCTTAGCAGATTCCAAATACAGCAGGTTCTTGTGATCAGTAATGACGGTGACCGGGTGGACTGCCCCCTCCAAAAAGTGACGCCATTCTTCAAAAGCCAACTTAATGGCCAAAAGTTCCCTATTGCCGATATCATAATTCCTTTCGGCGGACGACAATTTTTTAGAAAAGAAAGCGCACGGATGCCATTTACCAGGGGACGGACCCTGGGACAATATTGCACCCACCCCTACGTCAGACGCGTCCACCTCCACAACGAACGGCTGTGATGCATCTGGTTGGATGAGAACGGGTGCCGAAGCAAAACATTTTTTCAAAGAGGAAAAAGCTTGGCAAGCTTTGTCCGACCATTTAGAAAAATCCGTCCCTTTTCTTGTCATGTCAGTGAGAGGTTTGACAACAGATGAGAAATTACAAATAAATTTCCGGTAGTAGTTAGCAAACCCCAGAAAACGCTGCAGAGCCTTAAGATCCTCTGGCTGATCCCATTCAAGCACTGCTCTCACCTTTTCAGGGTCCATACGGAAACCGGAGGCTAACATAGTAACATAGTAACATAGTTATTAAGGTTGAAGGAAGACTTTAAGTCCATCTAGTTCAACCCATATCCTATCCTAACCTGCCCTAACATGTTGATCCAGAGGAAGGCAAAAAAACCCCAAGTGGCAAACAGTAAGCTTCACATTGGGGAAAAAAATTCCTTCCCGACTCCACATACGGCAATCAGACTAGCTCCCTGGATCAACGCTGTATCTAGGAAACTAGTGAATATAGCCTGTAATATTATACTTTTCAAGAAAGGCATCCAGTCCCCTCTTAAATTTTAGTAAGGAATCACTCATTACAACATTAGACGGCAGAGAGTTCCATAGTCTCACTGCTCTTACAGTAAAGAATCTGCATCTGTGATTATGGCTAAACCTTCTTTCCTCCAGACGTAGAGGATGCCCCCTCGTCCCCGTCACAGGTCTAAGAGTAAAAAGATCATTAGAAAGGTCTTTGTACTGTCCCCTCATATATTTGTACATTGTAATAAGATCACCCCTAAGCCTTCGTTTTTCCAAACTAAATAACCCCAAGTGTAATAACCTGTCTTGGTATTGCAGACCCCCCAGTTCTCTAATAACCTTGGTCGCTCTTCTCTGCACCCGCTCCAGTTCAGCTATGTCTTTCTTATACACCGGAGACCAGAACTGCACACAGTATTCTAAGTGTGGTCGCACCAGTGACTTGTATAGAGGTAAAATTATGTTCTCCTCATGAGCATCTATGCCTCGTCTAATGCATCCGATTATTTTATTTGCCTTGGCAGCAGCTGCCTGACATTGGCCACTAAATTTGAGTTTGTCGTCCACCCATACACCCAAGTCTTTTTCAGTGACAGTTTTGCCCAGTGTTTTACAATTAAGCACATAATTATACATCTTATTTGTTCTACCCAAGTGCATGACCTTACATTTATCCCCATTAAAGCTCATTTGCCATTTATCAGCCCAAGCTTCTAGTTTACATAAATCCTCCTGTAATATAAAATTATCCTCCTCTGTATTTATTACCCTGCAGAGTTTAGTGTCATCTGCAAATATTGAAATACTACTCTGTATGCCCCTACAAGGTCATTAATAAATATGTTAAAGAGAAGCGGCCCCAATACTGACCCCTGTGGTACCCCACTGCTAACCGTGACCCAGTCCGAGTGTGCTCCATTAATAACCACCCTTTGTTTCCTATCCATGAGCCAGTTCTTAACCCACTTACACATATTTTCCCCTATCCCCATTGTTCTCATTTTATGTATCAACCTTTTGTGTGGCACTGTATCAAAAGCTTTTGAGAAGTCCATGAACACCACGTCCACTGCATTCCCTTGGTCCAGTCCTGAACTTACCCCTTCATAAAAGCTTATCAGATTAGTCTGACAAGAACGGTCCCTCGTAAACCCATGCTGATACTGTGTCATGAGGTTATTCAGCTTCAGATACTCCAAAATAGTATCCCTTAAAAAACCCTCCAGGATTTTACCCACAGTAGATGTTAAGCTCACTGGCCTATAATTTCCAGGTTCAGTTTTTACCCCCTTTTTGAATATTGGCACCACATTTGCTATACGCCAGTCCTGTGGTACAGACCCAGTTATTATGGAATCTTTAAAGATTAAAAATAATGGTCTATCTATAACTGTACTTAATTCCTGCAGTACTCGGGGGTGTATCCCATCCGGACCCGGGGATTTGTCAACTTTAGTGATTTTTAGACGCCGCCGTACTTCCTGCTGGGTTAAGCATGTGACATTTAATGGAGAAATTTTTTTATCTCTGATCATGTTATCTGTCATGGGATTTTCTTGTGTAAATACAGTTGAAAAAAAGTCATTTAGCATATTGGCTTTTTCCTCATCCTCATCCACCATTTCACCCAGACTATTTTTAAGGGGACCAACACTATCATTTTTTAGTTTCTTGCTATTTATGTAGTTAAAGAATATTTTGGGATTTTTTTACTTTCTCTGGCAATGAGTCTCTCTGCCTCAATCTTTGCTGTCTTGATTTGCTTTTTACAGAATTTATTCAGTCTTCTGTATTTATTTAATGCCTCTTCACTACCTACTTGCTTTAATTCCCTAAACGCTTTCTTTTTGTCCCTTATTGCGCCCCTTACAGCTCTATTTAGCCATAGTGGTTTCCTCCTAATTCTAGCATGTTTATTCCCATAGGGTATATACTGTGCACAGGTCCTATTCAGGATACTAATAAACGTCTCCCATTTTCTTTGTGTATTTTTATGTCTCAGGATATCGTCCCAGTTTATTGCACCAAGATCATCTCTCATCCGTTGGAAATTTGCCTTCCTGAAGTTTAGTGTCCTTGGCTGACACCAAGAAACCCAAAAACTGAAGTTCCTGTACGGCGAATACACACTTTTCCAGTTTGGCGTATAGTTTATTGTCTCGCAAGATCTGCAACACCTGTCTCACATGCTCCTGGTGAGACACAAGATCTGGTGAGTAAATTAAAATGTCATCCAAATATACGACCACAAACAGCCCCACCAGATGACGAAAAATGTCATTAACAAAATGTTGGAATACTGCTGGTGCAGTAGTCAGACCAAAAGGCATGACAAGGTTCTCATAATGTCCCTCCGGCGTGTTAAACGCCGTTTTCCACTCATCCCCCTCTTTTATCCTAATCAGATTATACGCCCCCCTGAGATCCAATTTAGAGAACCATTTGGCGCCAACAATTTGATTGAAGAGATCAGGAATCAGAGGGAGTGGATACGGATCTCGAACAGTAATCCGATTAAGTTCGCGGAAATCCAAGCAAGGGCATAGGCCTCCATCTTTTTTCTTCACAAAGAAGAACCCCACGGCCACTGGGGAAGATGAAGGTCTAATATGCCCTTTGGCCAGACTTTCCGAAATATAATCTTTCATAGCCTGCCTCTCAGGACCAGAAAGGTTATATAACCTAGCTTTAGGTAACTTAGCATCAGGAAGTAAATTAATAGAGCAGTCATACACGCGATGAGGAGGCAACTCCTGACACCCCTCCTCAGAGAACACATCCCCAAAGTCCTCCAAAAAAGGAGGCAAAGTACTAGGCACGACCGCACTGATGACTGTGTTCATGCAGTTACTTTTGCAAAACTCCCCCCATTGGCTTATATCTCTGGACTGCCAATTAATCACAGGGTTATGTTTAACCAACCAAGGAAGTCCCAACACAATAGGAGTAGGTAGACCCTCCAACACATAACAAGATAATAGTTCCCTATGTATTGCCCCTACCCGAAGGTCAATGTTATGAACCTCATGAACAAAGCTACCTTGGCAGAGACGCCTGGCGTCAATGGAGAATATAGGGATCGGTTTGACCAATACACTCAGATGCATACCTTGAGCCTGAGCAAACTGAGCGTCAACCAGATTAGCCCCGGACCCACTATCAAGAAGAACAGAAAATCTCTCCACTCTCGTACCAACCACCACCTCCACTGGTACAAGGAACTGAGAAGAACTGGCGGATGAAATACATACTCCCAGGTTGTCGTCCACCACACAACCTGGGATTAACAGTTTTCCGGCGACTTTTTGCTCAACAAGGCACGGGATGGACATCCCCCAACAAAATGTCCCTCTTTCCCGCAGAAGAAACACCTTCTAGTCCTGCGGCGTACCGCCAATCCCCTCCTACGAAATGATGTCCCTCCCAACTGCATAGGCTCCTCCGAACAGACAAGGGGAACCTCAACATAAGGGACTTTAGTAGTAGGTGGAGTAACAACAGGGGGCGGAGTTACCTCGCACCTCTCCGGAGCCGTCTATCAGTACGGATAGCTAGGGCCATAGCAGCCTCCAGTGATGGAGGAGAATCATACTGAGCCAAAACGTCCTTTAATTTGTCCGAAAGCCCATGACAAAACTGGCTCCTAAGAGCTGGGTCATTCCACTGAGTATCTGTGGCCCATCTACGGAACTCAGAAGCAAATTCCTCCGCCGGACGATCTCCCTGCTGTATCTTACGTAATTTTGTCTCAGCAAGAGAGACCCGATCTGGGTCATCATATACCAAACCCAGGGCAGTAAAAAATCGATCTACTGACTGTAGAGCCGGGGATCCCGGAGGAAGGGAGAAGGCCCAGGATTGAGGGTCCCCTTGTAGGAGCGAGATAACAATTCCCACTCTCTGCTCTTCACTCCCTGATGATCGAGGCCGAAGCCGAAAATACAATTTACATGCTTCCCTGAAGGTAAAAATTTGTCTCGCCCACCAGTGAACCTGTCCGGGAGAGCTACTTTAGGTTCAAATCTGGTTTGCTCCGAGGGAGACAAAACTTTGGACTTAATGTCCGTCAGCTCCATGGATAATCCCTGCAACTGCAGAGCCAGCTGGGCTACTGGATCCATGGCAACTGGGAATAATTTTATGGGCCAGTGAAAATGTCACGCGGTCTTATGATATGTGTACGATGTCAGTAAACTATTCTTAAAAGAACAACACTCTATACAACATATAGATTAGCAACATCAGCATGTAAATATAGAATAGATTTACCTGACACGATATCCGTTGAACTCAGGGTTAATCTTGAGGACTTGATACACTGTCACAGGAAAGAGGAGGACCGGGGGTCTAACCTGACCCTAAACTGGGGTCCTAACTAATCCCTCACCTTGGAGGTACTGATAATGGTTCAGAGGTCCAAGTCTCCAGCCTAACCCTGTCTCCTATCAGTCCCTGAACCCTGTAATCAGTCCTAAGAAGGATTCTGATTACCACCAAAGGGATATGGGCTGATCTCTGCTAAATACACAGATTAGACATATAAGACAGACTGGAGAAAACACAGACTTGCATACACACTCAAACACAGAAGGAACATAAATGATCTGGGATATTAAACTCTAAGCAAGGTGAGCTTAAAACAACTAAGGAGCTCTTTAACTTAAGTCTATACAGATACAATCCTATCTGTGGTCTGCATGAAGAATTTCACTGGCAACTCCCAACACAGACAACCAGAGATTTAAAGGAAACCAATCAACAAATAATTAATTGCAGCCGGAAGAAACTGCACCCAGTCCCAGAACTGAGCACAGACAGAATTAACTCCCTAACTGCCAAACACAAAGAAACAGCAACTCAGCTGTGAGAAGTCAGAATGTGCAACCGCGACGATCTTCGTGGCGATGCACACATGACAGGAGATCTCCAAACAAGTCAGGGACAACTTTGTTGAGAAGTACAAGTCAGGGTTGGGTTATAAAAACAGATCCCAATTTCTGATGATCCCCGGAGCACGATCAAATCCATTATTATCAAATGGAAAGAACATGGTACCACAACAAACCTGCCAAGAGAGGAACACCCACCAAAACTCTGAGCCTGGGCAAGGAGGGCATTAATCAGAGAGGCAGCACAAAGACTGCACCATCCATCTTCCCCTCGACTCTGACCATTTCCTCTGCTCCTGCTGCTGAAAACAACCCCACAGCATGATGCTGCCACTACCATGATTCACTGTAGGAATGTTTTTCGGTTGCAGGGACAGATAAAATGGTCAGAGTCGAGGGGAAGGTGGATGGTGCGGAGTACAGGGATATTCTTTAGCAAAACCTGTTACAGTCTGTCAGTGATTTAAGATAGGGATGGAGGTTCACCTTCCAACAAGACAATGACCCAAAGCATAATGCTAAAGCAACACTCAAACAGTTTAAGGGTAAACGTGTCAATGATTTTGAGTGGCCTAGTCAAAGCCCAGATCTTTATCCAATGGAGAATCCGTGGTCAGACAGAAAATTGCACCGCTTGCAATCTAAAGCCTCCATGCTGCACTGTAGAATGAGTTCACTGAGAATCCATCAGTGAGTTAGTTTTGAGAGGAGAGTTTGCAACTCTTTTCGTCCATCTTCTGAGATTCTTTCAGCTGATTTATGACCTCCAAGTTCAGCTAAATTTTCATGCGGTCATAAATCAACTAGTAACTCAGAAAAAGGTAACAGTTACAACATATTTCGTCAGAATGCGCTCACTGACAGATTCTCAAATAATTCATTCTACAGTCAGCAAAAGACAGTGCCAGTGGCAAACTGTAATTTTTACTAAACAATAGTTGAAAAATGCTGAGAGGTGCTCTAATCGCAAGGAAATCGATCTGATTTTCTAGCAAGAGTTGTGTCCGAACTACAAGATTGTGAAATTCCAGAATGTAAATCCAGATCCACAACCTTCCGCCACCTTCCTGCGTAAAAGTGCTAGAGGTCTTGAGTATCGTGAGATCTTGCATTTTTACGTTGATGCTACCGATCGGTGACTGCCTAGTGAACTATGCAGCAGCACTCTCCTTTGATGGGTCCCGTGGAGGGTTGTAGGATCCTGCTCTTCATGCTGAGATCCCACAACTTAGAACTTCGGACATGACTTCTGCTGATCGACATCTTAAATGGAGCAGGGGTGCACATGCTAGATATCGGATCCAATCATTGTCAGTTGATTTCACAGAGAAATCGATTTCTGGCAGTCCCCTAGGCAATGAATTGAGCAGAGGTGCACATTCTCATTATCTGCTCCATTCATCGTCTATGGGATTACTTAGCTTTCTCTGTGGGTCCCAAAAATAATGGATGAAGTGGATGCCAAGCATGTGCCACTCTGCTATAATCATTGTCTATGGGACTGCCAGAAATAATGGGCTTCTCATTCACATAGACAATGAATGGATCAAATAGTGAGCATGTGCAGCTCAACTCTTTTTATTGTCTATGTAACTGCCAGAAACATTGGACTTTTCCGGGATTCCCAGAGACAATAAAATTGTCTTTTGCAAAGTCAAAAATTGTGGACTTCTCCGGAACTCGAATAGACAATGAAAGGAGCGGATTGTGAACTTGTGCACCTCCATTCTATTCATTGTCAATGGGACTTCCAGAAATAGTGGGCTTCTCCTGGAATCTCATAGCGAATGAGTGAAGTGGTATTCGAAAATGTGCACCTCCACTTTATCCATTGACTATGGGACTACCAGAAATAGTTGACTTCTCCGTGAGTCCAATAGACAGTGATTGGTGCGG
The DNA here is from genome assembly GCA_033576555.1 of Oophaga sylvatica. Lineage (NCBI taxonomy): Eukaryota > Metazoa > Chordata > Amphibia > Anura > Dendrobatidae > Oophaga > Oophaga sylvatica. The sequence goes on from JARQOD010009350.1 coordinate 22,634, forward strand.
ATGGTGAACGTGTACACCTCCACTCTATTCACTGTCAATGGGACTGCCAGAAATAGTGGGCATCTCTGGGAATTCAATAGACAATGAATGAAGAGGTTGGGAACTATGTGCCCCTCTACTCTACTCATTGCCTATGGGACTACCAGAAATAGTGGAATTCTCTGAAAGTCCAATAGACAATGAATGAAGCGACTGGTGAGCATGTACATCTCCAATCTATTCATTGTCTATGTGAGTGACAGAAATAGTGGACTTCTCATTCAACCTCATGGACAATGAATAGAGCGGTTGTCGAGCAAGTGCACTTCCACTAAATTCATTGTCTATGGGGTTGACAGAAATAGTTGGCTTCTTCGGAAATCCAATAGACAATGAATGGAGCGGATGGTGAACGTGTGCACCTCTACTCTATTCATTGTCACTGGGACTGCCAAAAATAGTGGACTTCTCCGGAATTCCAATGCACAATGAATGGAGGGATGGCAAGCATCTGCACCTCCACACTATTCATTGTCTATGTGACTGCCAGAAATAGTGGACTTCTACGGGAACCTCATTAACAATGAATAGAGTGGTTGTCGAGCATGTGCACTTCCACTTTATTCATTGTCTATAGGACTGCCAGAAATAGTGGGCTTCTCTGGTAATCCCATAGACCATGAATGTAGCAGATGTGAACCATGTGCACATCCGCTCTATTCATTGTCTATGGGACTGCAAAACGTAGTGGGCTTCTCTGAGAATCCCATGGATCATGAATGTAACAGATGTTGAGCATGTGCACCTCCACTCTATTCCTTATTTATGGGAATGCCAGATATAGTGGACTCTCAGGGAGTCCAAAAGACAATGAAAGAGGCAGTTTTCAAGCATGTGCACCTCACTTTATTAATTGTCTATTGTTCTCCCAGAAATAGTGGACTTCTATGGGATTCCCATAGGCAATGAATGGAGCAGATGTCGAGCATTCCATTCTATTGATTGTGTATGGGACTGCCAGAAATAGTGGGCTTCTCACGGAATCCTATAGAGAATGAATTAAGCTGTTTTCGAACATGTGCTCCTCCACCTTATTGTCTATCGAACCGTCAGAAATAGTGGACTTCTTGGGAAGTCCAATACACAATTTTTGGAGCAGATGCTGGCGATGTTCATGTGCATGTATTCATTGTCTATGGGACTTCCAGAAATAGTGAGCTTCTCCAAGAATATCATAGACCATGAATGTAACGGAATTTGAGCATGAGCATCTCCACTCTATTCATTGTCTATTGAAATGACAGAAATATTGGGATTCTATGAGATTCCCATAGACAATGAATAGAGCAGATGTCAAGCATGTGCACCTCCACTCTATTCATTTTCTATGGGATTTCCAGAAATAGTGGACTTCTCTGGGAATCTCATAGACAATGAATGAAGTGATTTTCAAGCATGTGCACCTCCACTCTATCCATTGGCTATGGGACTGCCAGAAATAGTGAACTTCTCCAGGAATCCAATAAATAATGAATGGAGCGGATGGCGAGCATGTGCACCTCTACTCTATTCATTGTGTATGGGACTTCCAGAAATAGTGGGTTTCTTCGGGAATCCCATAGACAATGCATGGAGCTGTTGTGAATGTGTTTGAGATGAGTTCTGAGCAGAGGCTCCCTCTGGTGGTTACAAGCGGTACTAGTGAGGATTGTGAGGACTGGGAATCAGGTGTTACTGATTGGTCTTATATAAGGGAGTCATTTTCCCATCAGGGTTGCCGGTGATCAATTGTTCTGGTCTGAATCCTTCTTTCCAGTTTCCCTTGTAGCCTGCTGTGTCGTGTCTGCATCTCCTGCTATCAGATAAGACAATTTCTTATTTTGTGTTTTTGCTATATTTTTGCATTTTTACCTGCACTCCTCAGCTACCGTAACATAACAGTATCACCGGCCATAAAAATTGTATGGTACTCACAGAAGGGAAAAAAATATTTTGAAGGAAGAAAAGTTGTCAGAGATATTTTTCTGTTTGTTGCATTTTTTTTTTCTCCCTCTGTATCTCTGGGTGCTGGGGAGGATCTTTTCTCCCAATGGAGTTTGCACAGTTGTCTGGCCGTGTGGATCAGCTTGCCACTGAGGTTCGGAGTATTGCTATCTATCTTGCTGGGTTGCCTGTTGTGGAACCTAGGATCCCCATGCCAGATTTGTTTTTAGGGGATCGAGCTAAGTTTCAGAATTTCAAAAATAATTGTAAATTGTTTCTTGCCTTAAAATCTAAGTCCTCAGGAAACGCAGCGCAGCAGGTTCAAATTATCATCTCTCTCCTGCGCGGCGATCCTCAGGATTGGGCTTTTTCCCTGATACCTGGGGATCCTGTTTTGAGTGATGTTGATGCGTTTTTTCAGGCTTTGGGGTTATTGTACGATGAGCCTAATGTCACTGATCAAGCTGAAAAAGCCTTGTTGGCATTAAATCAGGGGCTTGATGACGCTGAGTTATACTGTCAGAGATTCCGTAGGTGGGCAGTCCTGACCAAATGGAATGACGACGCTTTGGCGGCCCTTTTCCGGAAGGGTCTGTCGGATAATGTAAAGGATGTTATGGTGGGATTCCCTGTCCCCTCTGGTCTCAATGATTCTATGTCATTAGCGATTCAAATTGACAGACGTTTGCGTGAGCGGAGAAGTATGCGTGGAGTGGTGTTGCCTTGTGAGCCAGCTTCTGAGCCCATGCAGTGTGATAGAGTGGTGTCTGGGGCACAGCGTCATGAGTTTCGAAAGCGCAATGGGTTATGTTTCTACTGTGGTGATGCCTCTCATGCTATTTCAGTCTGCCCTAAGCGGGGAAGACGTTTTGCACGCTCAGTTGTCTTGGGTAGTGTTCAGACTAAGTTTTTATTAACTGTCACTCTGATATGCTCTCTGTCCTCATTTTCTGCTCAGGCTTTCGTTGATTCTGGAGCAGCTATTAACCTGATGGATTATGATTTTGCTAAACGTTGTGGGTTTCCCTTGATACCCCTACAGAAGTCTATTCCTTTACTGGGGATCGATTCTACCCCTTTGGCTGAGAATAAACCCCAGTTTTCTACTCAGGTGATAATGAGGGTTGAACCTGATCACCAGGAGTGCTGCAAATTTTTGGTTCTATATAATCTGCATGACATTATCGTGCTGGGTTTCCCTTGGTTACAGTCTCATAATCCTGTTTTGGATTGGAAATCTGTGTCTGTAACCAGTTGGGGCTGCCAATGTGTTAATACCAACACTCCTGTTTTTTCTGCCTCCCCCAGGCTGAGGATGTTCCTGACTTTTTGTTTGATTTTTCTGATGTGTTTAGCGAAAGTAAATCTGCATCCTTACCTCCCCATAGGAGCTATGACTGCGCTATTGAATTAGTGCCAGGTAGTAAATTCCCTAAAGGTCGCCTTTTTAACTTGTCTGTACCTGAACATGACGCTATGCGGTCTTATATCAAGGAATCATTGGAGAAGGGTCATATCAGACCATCCTCTTCACCCTTAGGTGCCGGTTTTTTCTTTGTGGCCAAAAAAGATGGTTCATTAAGGCCGTGTATTGATTATCGTCTCTTGAACAATATTACTGTGAAATATCAATACCCGTTACCCTTGATTTCTGACCTGTTTTCCAGGGTGAAAAACGCTACTTGGTTTACCAAGCTTGACCTCAGGGGGCGTATAACCTTATTCGCATTAAGCACGGGGATGAATGGAAGACGGCATTTAACACCCCTGAAGGGCATTTTGAGTACCTTGTGATGCCCTTTGGGCTCACTAATGCTCCTTCCGTCTTCCAGTCCTTCATGAATGACATTTTCAGGGATTTTGTGGACAAGTTTCTGATTGTTTATTTGGATGATATCTTGATTTTTTCTAATGACTGGGACTCTCATGTGAAACATGTTCGAACTGTATTCCAGATTTTGAGAGAGAATGCTCTGTATGTGAAGGGATCAAAGTGTCTTTTTGGCGTACAGAAGATCTCATTTCTGGGATTCATTTTGTCCCCATCTGTTATTGAAATGGACCCGGTCAAGGTTCAGGCCATCTGTGATTGGGTCCAACCTACTTCATTAAAGGCTCTTCAGAGATTTTTGGGTTTTGCCAATTTTTATCGTAAATTTATTGGTAATTTCTCGGTTATTGTTAAACCATTAACTGATTTGACCAGAAAGGGTTCTGATGTGGTGAATTGGCCCCCTGAGGCAGTCTCTGCGTTTCAGGAACTTAAGCAGAGATTCACTTCTGCTCCTGTTCTACGGCAGCCTGATGTTTCTCTGCCATTTCAGGTGGAGGTTGATGCCTCTGAAATTGGGGCAGGTGCCGTTTTGTCCCAAAAAGATCCAGAGACCTCTAAAAGTAACCCTTGTGCCTTTTTCTCTCGAAAATTTTCTCCTACTGAACGTAATTATGACGTGGGTAATCGGGAGTTATTAGCCATGAAGTGGGCTTTTGAAGAGTGGAGACATTGGCTGGAGGGAGCCAAACATCAGGTGGTGGTCCTTACGGACCATAAGAATCTGGTCTATCTGGAATCTGCCAAGCGACTCAATCCTAGACAGGCCAGGTGGGCCTTGTTTTTCACACGTTTTAATTTTGTGGTTTCCTTTCTTCCTGGCACTAAGAATGTTAAGGCGGATGCCCTCTCGAGGAGTTTCCTTGCGGACTCTCCTGAGTTATCTGATCCTGCTGTTATTTTGAAGGAGGGTGTAGTTCTTTCCGCCATCTCGCCCAATTTGAGACTTGCTCTGGAGGGGTGTCAGGAGGATAGGCCCGAGCGCTGCCCTGTTGGAAAATTGTTTGTCCCGGACCAATGGAAAAAGAGTGTGATGTCTGAGATTCATTGTTCCGCATTGGCTGGGCATCCCGGAATTTTTGGTACCAGAGACTTGGTTAGTCGGTCCTTTTGGTGGTCTACCTTGTCTCGCGATGTCAGGGAATTTGTGCAGTCCTGCGGGACTTGCTCTCGCTCAAAGCCTTGCTCTCGCTCTAGTGGTTTGTTGATGCCATTGCCTGTGCCCAAGAGACCATGGACCCATATCTCTATGGATTTCATTTCCGATCTTCCTGTTTCTCAGAGAATGACCACCATCTGGGTAATTTGTGATAGGTTTTCCAAAATGATACATCTTGTGCCATTACCTAAGTTGCCTTCCTCCTCTGAATTGGTGCCGTTGTTCCTTCAGCACGTGGTTCGTTTACACGGCATTCCTGAGAACATTGTGTCTGACAGAGGAGTCCAGTTTGTTTCCAGATTTTGGAGGACTTTTTGTTCTAAACTGGGTGTTCAATTGTCTTTCTCCTCGGCATTTCATCCTCAGACCAATGGTCAAACTGAGAGAACAAACCAGACATTGGAGACTTATCTAAGATGCTTTGTGTCTGCTGATCAGGATGACTGGGTCTCTTTTTTGCCTTTGGCTGAGTTTGCTCTTAATAATAGGGCTAGCTCTGCCACTTTGATGTCTCCGTTTTTCTGTAATTCTGGGTTTCACCCTCGATTTTCTTCAGGACAGACGGAGGCTTCTGTCTGTCCAGGTGTTGACTCTGTTGTTGAGCGTATGCAGCAGATTTGGGACCAGGTAGTGGAGAGGTTGTCCCTCTCTCAGGAGAAGGCCCAGCGGTTTGCTAACCGGCATAGGACTGATGGTCCTCGGTTTAAAGTGGGGGACTTGGTCTGGTTGTCCTCAAAGAATATTCCTATGAGAGTAGCATCTCCTAAATTTAAGCCTAGGTTCATTGGACCTTATAAGATCATGGAGATTATTAATCCTGTTTCTTTTCGTTTGCTTCTTCCAGGGACATTTAAGATCCATAACGTGTTCCACAAGTCCTTGTTGAAGAGGTTTGTTGAGCCAGTGGTTCCTGCTGCTGTGCCTCCTGACCCTGTTTGGGTTGAGGGCAATCTGGAGTATGTGGTTGAGAAAATATTGGATTCTCGTTTTTCTAAACGAAGACTCCAGTATTTGGTTAAATGGAGAGGTTATGGTCAGGAAGACAATTCTTGGGTGTTTGCTTCGGACATCCATGCTAGGAGACTTATCCGTGCGTATCATAGAACTCATCCTGACCGACCTGGTTGCTCAAATGAGGGTTCGGTGACCCCTCCTCAAGGGGGGGGTACTGTTGTGAATGGGTTTGAGATGAGTTCTGAGCAGAGGCTCCCTCTGGTGGTTACAAGCGGTACTAGTGAGGATTGTGAGGACTGGGAATCAGGTGTTACTGATTGGTCTTATATAAGGGAGTCATTTTCCCATCAGGGTTGCCGGTGATCAATTGTTCTGGTCTGAATCCTTCTTTCCAGTTTCCCTTGTAGCCTGCTGTGTCGTGTCTGCATCTCCTGCTATCAGATAAGACAATTTCTTATTTTGTGTTTTTGCTATATTTTTGCATTTTTACCTGCACTCCTCAGCTACCGTAACATAACATGGAGCGTATGTTGAGCACATGCACTTCCACTCAATTCATTGTCTATGGGACAGCCAGACATAGTGGATACTTTGGGAATCCCATAGACCATGAATGGAGTGGTTGTGAACAATGTGCACTGCCACTCTTTTCATTGTCTATGGGATTGCAAGAAATAATGGGTTTCTCTGAGAATCCCATAGACCATGAATGTAACAGATGTTGAGCATGTGCACCTCCACTCTATACATTGTCTGTTATGTTTCGGTAACTGAGGAGAAATAGCAAAAAATAGCAAAAGCGGTAATACACCAGAGAGGCTGGAACCTATTGGATTGCAGTAACCTGAACTAACCACACAACAAGAAGTAGCCGTGGCGTGTTCTTACGGTGATCCTAGACGCCTCGTCACAGCCTGAGAGATAACTACACCTAAAGGCAAAAAGATGAAAGCTATTATGATTTGGTAGCTGAGAAGAGCAAGCAAAAAAGGAAATACACCAGAGAGGTTGGAATCTATGGAATTGCAGTACCTTGACTAACCACCACAACTAAAGGCAGCTGTGGAGCGTTCCTACGTTGGTCCTAGACGCCTCGTCACAGCCTGAGAAACTAACTACACCTAAAGATAGAAAGAGGAAAGCTATCTGCCCCGGAGCAGATCCCCAAAGAACATAGAAAGCCCCCAAACATGTAATGGCGGTTATACAAGAGGAAATACAGACACAGACAGAAAATAGTATGAGCAAACGTTGGGGCCCAAACTTCCTAAATAGAAAAGGATAGGAAGGACACTTACTGCAATCCCAAAAAACCCTGAAAAGTACCAACTCTACTAATTACAAAAACACCTGAGATCACACAACCTCTACCACCTAAATTAGTTCTCTGGTGTAACAAAAACTAAACAGCAGCCACTGAAAAAACTGGAAAAGGCAAATGAACAAACAACAGTGGCTGAACTAAACTGAGAGGAGCACAAGCCCCGGAGGGTACCCGGCAGACCCCCACAGAAGTGCAGGACAAAATGCAAAAAGCAAGCACAAAAAACTAAAAGAAAAAAAATGTCTTATCTGTTAGCAGAAGATGCAGGCACGAAACAGCAAGCTACAAAGTGAACAGGAATCAAAGATGAGACCAGAACAATTGATCACCGGCAACCCTGATGGGAGGGAACCTCCCTTATATAAGACCAGTCAGTAACACCTGATCGCCAATCTTCACAATCTTCATTGGATAGTTCAGTACTGTTTGTAACCACAAGAGGGAGCTTCTGCTCAGAATTCATTTCTAGCACATTCACAACAGAAAGCTATCTGCCCCGGAGCAGATCCCCAAAGAAAATAGGAAGCCCCCAAACATGTAATGGCGGTTAGACAAGAAGAAAGCACGGACACAGACAGAAAATAGAATGAGCAAACGCTGGGGCCCAATCTGTCTAGACAAAAAAGTACAGGAAAGAATTCTGACTGCAATCCAAAAAAACCCTAACAAAAATACCAACACTTCTGATTGCCAAAAAACCTGAGATCACACGATCTCATCCACCTAAATCAGATCTCTGGTGTAACAAAACGCTATTCAGCAAATAAAAAGTAACAAAGGAGCAAAGCAAAAGTGTAGACACAAATGGAGCACAATTGCAGCGCCAGACCCCAAAAGGGGACAGGCTGCAGTCCACTGCAAGCAGCAAACCAGCAGAGAAAATCAGAGGAAAAAAAAAACAGCAAACACTTATCTGAAGGAGAGCAGGAAACTAGAAGTGCTTCAAGCAAGACCAGCAGGAACAATTGATAACCGGCAAGGCTGCTGGGAACTCAGGCCACTTTATCCTACCATTCAGCGCCAGCTGAAGGCCATTCGGTAATCAGTTCATTACCCTCAGCAACCACCGGAGGGAGTCCCAGCTCAGAAGCCGCCTCCAGCATATTCACAACAATTGTCTATAGGGCTGCCAGAAATAGTGGACTTCTCCAGGAGTCCAATAGACAATGAATGGACCTAATGGCGAGTATGTGCACCTCCTCTCTATTAAATTTTTTAGGGAAAACTCCAAAAAAATTTGTGATTCCCCCCCCGGTACCCCCAAAGAAATGAATAAAGCAGTGTTCATGCTTTGTAAAACCCCCCAAACTCAAACCCTTTTTTTTATGGACTCCCAGGAATAGTGGACTTCTCGGGGATTTTTAACCAGCAAGGGAATGAAGCCATTTTTGAGTATGTGAAAACCCCCACTCTAATCATTTGTCCCATGGGGCTGCTAGAAAAAGTGGACTTCTCCAGGGGTTTCCCCAAAAACCCAAGGGAAAAAACCGTTTAAGGGGTGTGCCCCCTCAATTCTATTCATTGTTTTACTGGACCCGCCGAAATATGACTTCTCCGGGAGAGCAAAAAAAATGAATGTAAAAATGTTGGGGGCATGAGCCCTCCACTCGTCCATTGTCTAAGGGCGCTAGAAATATGGGCTTCTCCAGGGCTCTGCTAGACAATCAATTTGGGGCGGATCTTGAGCATGAACCCTCCAATTTTTTTCAATTTTCTATGGGGCTTCCAGAAAATTTTTGGGTTTTCCCAACTCCCCTGGAAATTAAAAAGGGGAAAAAAATTTTTTTTACCATGTGCACTTCTACTCTAAAAAATTTTTTATGGGACGCCAAAAAATTTAGACTTCTCCCGAGAGCCCAATAGATAAGAATGGAAGAAGTTGATGTTTTGGGAAAACTCGGAT
>JARQOD010009351.1:0-31755 GCA_033576555.1 Oophaga sylvatica
CCATATACGTGTACGGACAGCACGCCGCAGGCTCCGCTGTTCCCTCTTCCTAACACCTGCTTCCTGTCTTTTGCTCTCTGCCTTTTTCGGATCCTGCGGTTAGAATGAGAAGGTAAGCGTCATTAGATGTCTCCACATTTTCCCAAAATACCTATTTAATCATAGAAATATAATCTTCCCCTGAACCGTGTTTTATCACTAAACTTTTCCCCTTTCCACTGATTATTGCTTTCCCTGTGTTTTGTGATGCCGTAGCGCAGAACCCTCCAGCCTGGGGCTCTGTAGCCATTGCAGGACTTAAACCTCCTAGTGTGGCCTCACAAGCTACGGTTGGCAGGACATGCTGAGAGTTGTAGTTTTGCAGCAACTAGAGAGCCGCAAGTTGGAGACCATTCCCGTAGTGTAACCTGGGCTATGTAATTCTGGCACCAGGGGCCCCTCGTAGCTTTGTAGTGTCCAGTTTGTGCACTGGTGACCGTATTGTGTCTGTTTGGTGGGAGAGCATTGGCCTGGGGTCATTAACGCTGTCCTCTATCTCCACAGCTAGTTCCTCAGCTAGTGCGTATCCTTAAGAATCTCATCATGTCCGGGTATTCTCCGGAGCACGACGTGTCTGGCATCAGTGACCCTTTCTTACAGGTGAGCGTGAACTTGCCAGGAGGTCGGCCGGCTTCTAATCTTACAATATTGGCACGGATACAGGGAGGGTAGGATGCGGGGACACGGACTGTGAGGAATTGTACCAAGAGTATAAAAGAAAGCTGTTTAGGCCACTAGTCACCTTGCCATCAGGGTAAGATGTCCAGCTTCACCATCTTTTATTATTTTTTCCTTTTCCTCTCTCTTCTGTGTCATTGGGGACACAGAAATTTTGGGCTAATGCTGCTGCCACTAGGAGGTCTATGATGGCAAGCCGTGACATATCTTTGGCAGCATCGTGCAATACGGGATCCTTCTGCATCTGACATTTAATTTTTTTTTCTTGATGTTCTAGGTCCGAATACTGAGACTTCTCAGGATTCTTGGTCGAAACGACGATGACTCAAGCGAAGCAATGAATGACATCTTGGCACAGGTCTGTGGATGCAGCAGAGTCGTAGCTGGCTTTTTGAGTCTGATTGACGGTTTCATGGAATTAAAGGGTTATTCTCAACATTAAGTCATCGCCGTTACACAGAAGGGGCAGTAACTTGCAGTTCACTGAGAGTCTTACCCCAAGTGATCTGGAAAATTAAGCTTTTACATGCCCCGTTGGATTGCTACCTCTCCGTTCTTTTTCTATTAGACTGTTGGAGATAGCAAAGTACAAAACTTGGCTTTTTTCCTGGCAGTCCGATAATAAAAGAAATAAAGCGGTTTCGCATGTATTGCTATGGCTCCATATTGACAGCTCGGTTCACCAGATCAGTGCACAGTCTTGCAGTTGGAATTTTCACTACTTTGCAAGTTATCATAACTTTTAATTTTGGGAATAACTCTTTCAAAAAGAGAATTATAATCGTGTGTGTATATATATCTATATATATCTCTATCTATCTCTAGAAAATCAGAAAAAAAACTCTATCATATATATCTCTCTCCCTTTCTACACTATCTATATATATTATATATATATATATATAAAATATATATATATATAATGCACATTCAGCTCAGCTACATGTGCTGTGATGGTGAGAGAAGCAGTTGCCGCACACCTTTGGTATTGCTTATGTCTTGGGGAAGGATCAGACGGGTTGCAATCGGTGCCTCCTACCCTTTACCCATCTGATGATTAGTCTGTCTCACCGCCCATATGTATGGGATTGTCAGCGGATCCCAGGATTGGCTTATACACGAGTTCTTAATAACGGCATTTTAATAAGCAATTTTTTTTATTTTGTTTTAGGTTGCAACAAACACAGAAACCAGCAAAAACGTTGGCAACGCAATTCTGTATGAAACTGTCTTAACGATCATGGACATAAAATCAGAAAGTGGCCTGCGGTGTGTATCTGGGAATCATGGTTGTATTTCTGACACTTCACTCTTCCTCTAATATTCAGTTATGATGAGATTTCCATTCTCGCTCACATCACACGCCTCAAATGGTCAATGAACTGATTGTTCTTAGGTAGAACAACTTTTGATTCTAGGAATAATAATTAGTGATGGGCGAATAGTATCGTTACTCTGGTTTTCCCGAGCATGCTCGGGTGATCTCCGAGTATTAGGGCGTGCTCGGAGATTTAGTGTTTGTCGACGCAGCTGCATGATTTTGCGGCTTCTAGACAGGTTGAATACATGTGTGGAATTCCTAACAAACAGGCAATACCCACATGTATTCAGGCTGTCTAGAAGCTGCAAACCATGCAGCTGCAGCAGCAGAAACTAAATTCCAAAATACTCAGAGACCACCCGAGCAACGAGCTTTTTACACTGATGGCTGTCAATCTCTGACAGCAGGATTTAGTACACGTGGGTGGGGCGCATCACTCCACGCTCCCTTTGGCGTGATCACAGGGAGACGATGGGATGTGATGAAAGTAGAGTATATGCTGAAGACCCCCGTGCCAGTCATTACGATACTCCTGTGATCGCTGACTCATGGCTGGCATTCATCGGAGATCATGATTTCTGCTATACATAGTAGTGCTGAAGCTATGTATAGCAAAAGCGATTATATGATCGCTGCTTCACGTCTCCTAAGGGGACTATTTAAAGTAAAAAGTGAAAAAATTTCAAATAACCCCCCCTTTTGCCCCATTGAAAATCAAACAATAAAAATACACATTTGCTATCGCTGCATTCAGAAATCTTTTATCTATCAAAATGTAAGGTAAATTGATTAAAAAAAAAAAAATCTAAATTTATTGCAAGATTGCAAAAAAATGCAATAAGAGATCAAACATCATATCTACCCGAAAATGATATCAATAAATACGTCAGCTCGGTGCAAAAATTAAGCCCTCACCCAACCTCAGATCCTGAAAAAATGAGAACGCTGCAGGTCTCGGAAAATGGCGAGAAAAGGAAAAACTTAATTTTCATACAAATTTCGGAATATTTTTGTCACCACTTAAATAAAAAAGATCACTATACGTTTAGTATGTGTGTACTTGTACTGACCTGGGAAATCATAATGCCAGGTCAGTTTTACTACACAGTGAACATGGTAAATTAGAAACCCAAAAAACAATAGTGGAATTGCACTTTTTTTTGGGGGAATTTCACCGCACTTGTAATTTCTTTTCATGTTTTCCACTACACTATATGGTAAAATCAATAGTGTCATTCAAAAGAACAACTTTTTCCGCAAAAAAACAAGACCCTTATCTGGCCATATTGATGGAAAAATAAAAAAAAAGACATGCCTCTGGGAAGAAGGGGAGGAAAAACGTGAAATGATGAAAGGGTTGAAGAACGGCAACACTGCTCTATTCACTGCTCTAGATGTTTTGTGTCGGCTGCTGTCCCGAAAGCAAAACAAATGAACCTCTGATCATTCGCTCTTGACATCTACAATTAGTCCACGTTTTCCACCTCCCCCATCAATTCTTGTGCAGTAACAGTCAAAGTGATCAATAAACCATACACTTCATTATAAAATGTGCCTGTGAAGTTACTGTCCGTGTCCCGTGCCTCGCCTGCTGTTCTCCTCCCTTATATTTTTTTTTTCCAGTGCCAACATTTTTCTAATTTTTTTTTTCTTCAGGTTTTAGCAATTAATATCCTGGACGGTTCCTATTAAATAATGATAAGAATATTCGGTGAGTACAAGTCGCAGCAACATGGTCGCAAGACAATTTGACAGCAAGGACGCGGTTTGGATCATGGCGACGTCTCGTTTGTGTCCCCTTACAGCTATGTGGCTTTGACGTCTCTGCTTAAAACCGTACAGACGGATCACAACGCAGTGCAGAGACACCGCAGCACCATTGTCGACTGTCTGAAGGACTTGGACGTCTCCATAAAGAGGTAGGAGCTGATGATTACGTCTTGGATCTCTGTGGTATAGATGCTGATTGGAGGGCTTGTCATATGATGATTTCTGAGTGATCCATCGGCTGAGCGTCAGTGCTGACACCTATATCTGAACACGTCCCAAGCTGTCTTTGTATTGGCAGCTATTTTTTTTTTCTGTATGGAGACATTACTGACCCCTTTGGTAAAACCTCTGGTTTTCCAGGCGAGCCATGGAGCTGAGCTTTGCATTAGTCAATGGCAACAACATCCGAGGTATGATGAAGGAGCTGCTTTATTTCTTGGACTCCTGTGAACCAGAATTTAAAGCCGACTGTGCATCAGGCATCTTCTTAGCAGCCGAGAAGTAGGTGATATATGACGGACTTACACCGCGCACCACAAAATGCCGGAGATTTCATATATATTCATATTTCTTACAGATATGCTCCCTCAAAGCGATGGCACATAGACACTATTATGAGAGTCCTTACTACTGTAAGTATCCGAATTAGGTTCACCTTACCATAAATTCACTGCGCTTTTGTCAAAGATATGTATATATTATGTTATATTTTTTTATACTGGCGCTTCTATATGGAATATAGCAGCCAGAATTGCTGTTTCGCTCTCCAGATGAATTCTCTCGCTAATCTGATATCCTCTCATTTTGTACTTGCAGGCTGGAAGCTACGTACGGGACGACGCCGTTCCTAATTTAATTCAGCTCATCACTAATAGCAATGAGATGCATGAATACACTGTACAGAAACTCTATAAAGCTATTCTAGACGACATCTCCCAGGTAAGCGCCAGCGCTCCTGCCTGTGAACAGTTCTTAGACATTTATGCCAGGATATACCATAAATGTCTGAAATATGCAGATGCTGCTTCTGGGACCCAAACATACACCCAGAAAAGGGAACCCCCGTCCCCAATCCTGCTGTTATTCACTTACCAGCTGGGTTCAGTGGTCACGTCACCATGCAGGATTGGCGTCTGTGATTCCCTGTTCCTGTTGTTGCAAACTGCTCCAGGCCTCTCATATCTGAAGGCACCTTCCCCCAACAGCAATTCTGAGATCTCTCCACAGGTGATCAATGGGATTTCGATCCAGGCTCATTGCTGGCACTTCAGAACAGCGCTTTGTTTCCATCTATTTCTGGCTGCCTCTTGAAGTATGTTTGTGGTTTTTGTCCTGCTGGAAGACCAGTGACCTAGGACGTAAACCCAGCTTTCTGACACTGGGCACTATATTGTGACCCAAAATCCTTTGGTAATCTTCAGATTTCATGATGCCTTGCACACAGTGCTAGAGGCAGCAAAACAACCCCAAAACATCTTTGAACCTCCACCATTTCAGCAGCAGATGAAGGAAGAGAGACACACTAGTCATTACTAGTGGGTAGGCGGAGCCCACATAGGATAGAAACACCTCAGATTAAAAGAGTGTTGACCGGCCCCTCCAGCTCGGGGTCCTCCTACTCCAGCTCTCCAGTCTAAAATTTGAGGTCTCAGAGGATAGTCGCTGCTGAAGCAGCTCCTCAGATTTTTTTATTTTAGTCGGACAGAGACTTGGACCGCCAGTGGTCTAGAGGTCTCAGGGGTCTCAGCGCTGCTGGACCCCCACCTCTCCCTTGGCGGATCTGTATTACCCTGTAAGGTGGTCCCTGCAGAACCCTGCCGGCCCTGGGGGATGAGGATTGCTTCCCTGGCGGGGACACAAACCGCGCTTCTGGGGTCACTGCGTTCCCCGCCCTGGGGGGAAGCTACGGGCACAGCGCCACAAATCTCTGGGGGTCCCTGTGGCGCTCAGCTGGGTGAGTACTCCACATTTTGATGTGTTTGAGTGCTTCAGCGGCCGCTGCTGCTACATGTATTCATGTGTGGTGATTGTGTACTTTTGTCCGCAGGTGGATGCCTGCAGACATGGGAACGGGAGCGGAGAGCGGAGTGAGTCGCGTGCTTTTTTTGAAACCGGCGGGGGGCGTGGTTTCGCGCTTTCCCATTTTTTTCGCGGGCAGGAAGCGCTCTGAGCGCGCGCTTTACCCTGCCTTTTCTCTTCCGGCTTCTCTCCTCTAGCGCGGCGGCCATTACTGACGGCCTCCTCGGGCTCCTCACTCTCCGCTCTCCCCGACCGACCAAAGGAACAAGTACAACCGCGGCCAGCTAGGTGAGTCACTTCTACCTGTCAGGGCAGAAGCTTGACCCCCTCACCCCCACAGCGCAGGGCATGTCACACGGAACGCTCCCGCTACGATCACGATAGCGACGCATATTTTTGCGATCGTTTTTTTCAGCTGCAGATGAAGGAAGAGAGCCACAGTATTCATTACTGATGGGTAGGCGGAGCCCCAGATCAGGATGTTACCTCAGATCAAAAGAGTGATGACTGGCTGGCCCCTCCAGCTCGGGCTCCTCCTACTCAGCTCCAGTCTAAGATTTGAGGTCCAGAGGATGGTCGCTGCTAATGCAGCTCCTCAGAAGATTTTATTATTTTAATATTCGGACAGGAGACTTGGATCACTAGTTGGTCTAGAGGTCTCAGGGGTATCAGCGCTGCTGTACCCCAACCTCTCCCTTGGCGGATCTGTATTTACTCAAAGTCCCTGCAGAATCCTTGCCGGCCCTGGGGGATGAGGAGAGCTTCTCTGGCGGGAACGCAAACCACACGTGCGGTCACTGCGTTCTTCGCCCTGGGGGGAAGCATGGGCACTGCGCCAGAAACCCCTGAGGGTCCCTGTGGCGCCTTGGCTGGTGAGTACTCCACACAAATTTTAATAATAATTATGTGTGAGTGCTTTAGCGTCTGAATGAGCAGCGCTATTACTAATGTCAGTATGCTTCAGCGTTGCTGTGACAGCGTTACTACATGTATGTCAGTATGCTTCAGCGCTGCTGTGACAGCGCTACTACATGTAATGTCAGTATGCTTCAGCGCTGCTGTGACAGCGCTACTACATGTAATGTCAGTATGCTTCAGCGCTGCTGTGACAGCGCTACTACATGTAATGTCAGTATGCTTCAGCGCTGCTGTGACAGCGCTACTACATGTAATGTCAGTATGCTTCAGCGCTGCTGTGACAGCGCTACTACATGTAATGTCAGTATGCTTCAGCGCTGCTGTGACAGCGCTACTACATGTAATGTCAGTATGCTTCAGCGCTGCTGTGACAGCGCTGTTACAAGAAGATGTGGTGATTTTTTGTCCGCAGGCAGATAGCTGCAGGACAGAGAGGGAGCAGGAGCGGGGAGAGTTCGCGCTCATTATTTGAGCTAGCAGGGGGCGTGGCCTATCTATCCCGGTCTTTTGAGCAGGAAGACGCGCGCTCTGGCTTTTCTCCTGCGACCCCCTCACTGTGGCGGCCATTACTCAGGCTCCTGGGCTCCTCGGACCGCTCCTCTCCTCATATAGACACCACGGCCAGCTGGGTGAGTGCGGATTCCTCACCCCGCAGCGCAGCGATCGCTATCCTGCAGCTGCAGTCTCATCAGAGACATAAAAATTGGCTGGGGCTCACAAATATATATATATTTTGGTGAGTTTGCAATATTAACCCCTTTGAGGGTTATTTCTACCAGCTAAATTTGCTGACTGAATACCGCTGGGGTAACTCTGCTTGGTGGAGCGTTAACCCTTCAGCGTTTGAAAAAAAAAAAAAAAAAAAACCGCATAGTTTTTTGCTGGTATTACCGCTTTGACCTGCTCATACAGGTGAGACATGTCTGAACAGAGTTCAGATGCCGCGGATCACGTCCCAGTGCCATTGCGGCAATCAGATACGCAGACCTCCACAGCGTCTAGCGCTGCGGTCGACAGCGGTGGAAAATTGGATGATATCGCTCGATCGATTAATAACTTATCTGACCTTTTAGGTCAATATGTGTCTGCTAATTCCTCTCAGAGGAAGCGACGCAGGCCGTTACCGGCCTCTACACGGAGCGAGTCAGATGTATCTGATATTGGGCAGAGTTCCCCTTTAAATTCGGATGGAGAAATATCCGATTCAGATGCGGACGAGCCGCAGGGGCGTTCCTCTATGACGAAGCGTACGGAGGCATTAATTGAAGCCATGAGAGATATACTACAGTTACCGGAGGAGGTAACTAGTCGTCCTGGTAAATCAGCACGCATTTTCCAGGAGTCCCGTGCTTCGCGCACAACATTGCCAGCTCTGGATGAGCTTAATGGTGTAATAGAGGAGGAACGTCTATGTCCAGATAAGCGTTTTCATGGAACGCATTTCTTTGATACACTTTATCCTTGCTCTACGGAGTTAAAGGCTAATTGGACTTCTGCTCCTGAAGTGGATGTGTCTTTGTCTCAGCTTAGTAAATCCTCTCTACTCCCTATTAAGGGAAAAGCGAGCTTACAGGAGCCTTTGGATAGAAAGGCAGAATTGGCGGCAAAAGCAAGCTATGAGGCTGCGGGTCATGGATTTCGAGCAGTGCTAGGATCCATGTGTGCTGCTAGAGCTTCTCTAAGCTGGTTGGCACGTCTGAAGACGGAGTTGCAAAATTAATTTCCGTTATCTGAGATACGGGAAACTTGTGAATGGTTAGAAACGGCAGCCTGTTATATCTTTGATGCCGGTCTGGATACGGCATCTCTGCTGGCCAAAGCGCAAGCTTCAGCGGTCACAGTCAGAAGAGCTTTATGGCTCAGACAGTGGGCCGGGGACGCAGTTTCCAAACAAGGGTTGTTGGCCTTACCTTACAAGGGTGGCCATCTTTTTGGATCCGACCTCACAGAGCTGATTTCCAAGGCTAAGGCGAAGGAATCAGCATTACCACAGCGAAGGGCCATGGCCTCGGTGTCCAGTAAGCCTGGTGTTTATAGTGGTCGGCGGTCCTTTCGGGGCCGAGGACGATCTAGTCACTTCTCGTGGGGATCGGGTCGTCCTTCTTTCTCAGGAAAGAAATCCTCTCAGAAAACTCGTACTCCCTGGAAGCAGAGTTTCCGCCAGAACAAGCGGGAACTTGACAAGAAACCCGCAAAGTCGGATTGACGCCAGGGGTCCACTCGAGGATTCTCGAGTGGGGGGTCGCCTGCTTCTTTTCAAGGAGACTTGGATGGCTCGCGTTCCAGATTCCTGGGTAACGCGGATAGTGTCGGCAGGCTATTTCATAGAGTTTGCTTCTCAACCCCCAAATGTTTTTTGTCAATCTCGCGTTCCGTCGGAACCCGAGCTTGTTGTCGCTCTACAGCGAGAGGTCGAATCGCTACTACAAAAGGGTGTAGTGATACCGGTTCCGTCAGAGGACCGAGGGAAAGGTTTTTATTCCAACCTTTTTATAGTTCCCAAAAAGGAGAACAAATTTCGCCCGATTCTGGATCTCAAGCGATTAAACCGGCATGTCCATGCCCGGAAATTTCGCATGGAGTCGCTTCGTTCCGTTGTGGCAGCTCTGTCACAGAACGATTTTCTGGTGTCAATCGACATTCGCGACGCCTATTTGCATATTCCCATCGGAAAGGCTCATCAGCGCTTTCTTCGATTTGCCATAGGTCAGAATCATTACCAGTTCGTGGCTCTGCCGTTCGGCTTAGCCTCAGCGCCAAGGGTCTTTACAAAAATTCTGGCGCCCCTCATGGCACTCCTTCGAAGACAGGGGATTACGATTCTCCCTTATCTGGACGATCTTTGATCGTGGCTTCCTCGGAGGAGGAGGCGTTGACGGCTCGGGATTTGTCTCTTCAGTTTCTGAAAGACTTCGGTTGGCTGGTCAATTGGGAGAAGTCGTCCCTGGAACCATCGAGGACAATTCTCTTTTTGGGAATGCATCTCGACACGTTTCGGTCGGTAGTTTCCCTACCACCAGACAAACAGTCATGTCTTCTTCGACATGTACAGATTATGACATCCTCAACGGCAATGTCCCTACGGAAGTGTATGCGTCTTCTGGGACTGATGGTGGCGTCCATGGAGGCAATTCCTTTTGCCCAGTTCCACTCCAGGACTCTTCAAAGGTTCATCTTGAGTCGATGGAATCAGTCGCAATCGCTGGATTGCAGTGTCACCATTTCTCGCGCGGTGCGGGATTCTCTAGAATGGTGGTTACGTCCAGGGGCATTCTCCCTGGGGAAGTCTTTCCTCCCTCTGAAGTGGTCAGTCATAACCACCGATGCCAGCCTGACGGGCTGGGGGGGTGTTTGGAACAATCTCTGGATTCAGGGGGTATGGTCACCGGAAGAGTCTGTGCTTCCGATCAACATCCTGGAATTGAGGGCGATTTTCCTTTGCCTCCAACATTGGACGGTCCCTTTGAGCGGTCTGCCAGTCCGTGTGCAGACAGACAATGCGACGGCTGTCGCGTATATCAATCACCAAGGTGGACAAGGAGTTCCAGACTCATGGTAGAGGTGTCCCGAATTCTGATTTGGGCAGAGGCCAATGTACCAGCCATTTCGGCGATTCACATTCCAGGGGTTCAGAATATTACAGCGGACTTTCTCAGTCGCAGAAGGATGGATCCCGGGGAATGGAGCCTCCACCCGGAAGTCTTTGCACTACTGTGCTCTCGCTGGGGAACCCCCCAAGTGGATTTGATGGCATCCAGGTCCAATGCCAAGTTACCGACATTCATGTCCAGGTACGAGGACCCGAAGGCGGTGGCGGTGGATGCTCTAGTGGCTCAGTGGGATCAGTTCGAGCTGATCTATGTATTCCCGCCGATATCCTTACTTCCTCTAGTGCTGCGTCGGATCAGACTAGAGAGAATTCCAGCTATTCTGATAGCTCCAGACTGGCCAAGAAGGGTGTGGTTCTCGACAATAATGTCGCTGTTGGCGGCACCTCCGTTTCCACTCCCTCTTCAACCGGACTTGTTGACTCAGGGGCCCGTTTGTCATCCGGACTTGATGTCCCTGCGTTTGACGGCGTGGCTCTTGAGACCGAAATCTTGACCCGTAGAGGTTTTTCAGCCGAGGTCATTGCTACCCTTCGTGCTGCAAGATGTCCGGCTACTTCTAGGATTTACCACAAAATTTGGGAAACCTTCTTTTCGTGGTGTTTGGGGTCTTCTCGGAACCCGAGAAAATTTTCCATTCCCAACCTGTTGGCTTTTCTGCAGCATGGGCTAGACAAGGGTTTGGCAGTTAGCACTCTGAAAGGTCAGATTTCTGCTCTGTCCTTATTGTTCCGGAGAACCATTGCTTCGAATAGAGACGTGCTCTCCTTTTTCCGAGGTATCTCTCGTAAGTTTCCGCCGCGGAAGGCACCCGTGTCTCCTTGGCGGCTCAACCTTGTTTTGGAGGCTCTTCAGCATAAACCTTTTGAACCTATGGTTTCTGCTAGCCTTTCTTTACTTTCTTGGAAGGTGGCTTTCCTTGTTGCAGTCACTTCCTTGAGGAGAGTTTCTGAATTGGCAGCTCTTTCTTGTTCGCCTCCTTTTCTGGAGTTTTTTCCGGATCGTGTAGTGCTTCGCACTCGGGGTGATTTTTTGCCTAAAGTGGTGTCACAATTTCATGTTAACCAGGATATTGTGTTGCCTTCACTCTGTCCGGATCCGAAGAATACGAAAGAGCGAGATTTACACACATTGGATTTAGTGCGGCCTTGAAGTTTTATCTATCTATTACTCAAGGTTTTCGTAAGACGACTCCCTGTTTGTGGTTCCGGCAGGTCGTCGGCGTGGTCAACGAGCTTCCAAGGGTTCTATAGCTCGTTGGATCCGGTCAGCTATTTTGGAAGCTTACCGTCTTCGGGGTGAATCTTGCCCGATTAAGATTCGAGCCCATTCCACGAGAGCTGTGGCTTCATCGTGGGCTTTTCATCAAGGTGCTTCGGCAGTGCAGCTTTGCCGAGCGGCGACTTGGCGCTCTGTCCACACGTTTACAAGGTTTTATAAAGTGGACGTCAGTGCTTCCGCTGATGCAGCCCTCGGACGTAGGGTCCTGCAGGCAGCTGTAGTTTAAAGTTCTGGATGAACTTGTGTTTAGCGCTGGTTGCGCTTTGTTGTTAAGGTTGTTGGGTTTCTGCCTTTTGTTGGTTTTTTCCCACGCTTATTTTTGAACTGCTTTGGGACGTCCCATCAGTAATGAATACTGTGGCTCTCTTCCTTCATCTGCAGCTGAAACACGGATTTTGGTAAAGACTTACCTGTAAAATCCTTTTCAGCGAAGGAAGGAAGAGAGACACAGCACCCTCCCACGGCAGAAGTGTGTTGATGTTTTCAGATGCAGCGCGACCCTTATCTGATAGCGATTATCTGGGCTGAGGTCAGCGCGCTAAGGCTCTGTTCCAGCATCGCCAGCTCATCGCAGTAGTCAGGTTCCGTGAGTAGTACCTGGAACTCTGTGGTTTTTGGCTTTCTTTGCATGCATAACCTGTATCCTTGTGTTTTTTCTCTGAAGTTCCTTCAGAAGGGGTTATGTTGCTCCGCTGGTGATCTTGGCTCTTTTCCTAAAAGCTTTGGTACGACTGGAGCTGAGTAGGAGGAGCCCGAGCTGGAGGGGCCAGCCAGTCATCACTCTTTTGATCTGAGGTAACATCCTGATCTGGGGCTCCGCCTACCCATCAGTAATGAATACTGTGTCTCTCTTCCTTCCTTCGCTGAAAAGGATTTTACAGGTAAGTCTTTACCAAAATCCGTGTTTTGTGATCGTTTTTAATGTCGCTAGTAGCTGCCACAGTGGGCGATCTCATTGACGACGCATAAGTGGTTAGCGATCTCCTTAGCGACTTTGGCGGTCATTGCGATGTACAATTCAGCGCAATATGTTAGCGATCTCATTGGCGTTCTTGTTTAGTGTGGCATACCTTTGAGGCACTGTCCTGCAGCTGTTACCTCATAAGAGGCACCTGGGGCTCGCACACCCTTTTCATTAAACAAGGGTTGTGGGGAGTCTGCGACATTAACCCCTTCTTTGGCGGTTAACCCTTTATTGGGAGACAGCTGGGGTAGCTCTTTAAGAGCTTTAACCCTTCAGCGTTCGTTTTGCCTTTGAAAACCACACTGTTCTAGTTGCTGACAGGTTTAACCTGCCATATACTGTGTGAGGGCATGTCGGATCAGGGTCCAGGAATTGCGGACCGTCTCCCAGATCCGCTACAGGATCAGTCTCGCGTATCTGACACGCAGACCTCGACGGCGTCAAGCGCAGCGGTCGGAGGTGTCAGTGATGTCAAAATGGAGGCCCTCGCTCGTTCTATTAATGGCCTTTCTGACCTTCTAGGTTATTGGGTGTCAGCTAGATCCTCTCATGGTAGGAAGCGACACATGCCGGTGCCATCTTCCCCGCGTAGCGACTCGGAGATCTCGGGCATGGGGGGTTCCCCTTCAAGCTCGGATGGGGAGATGTCCGATTCGGATAAGGAGGATCGGCAGGGACACTCTGCCTCTCTTTTGAGCCGTACAGAGGCTTTTATTGGAGCCATGAGGGAGGCGTTACAGTTACCGGAGGAGGTAACTAGACGTCCTGGTAAGTCGGCCCGGATGTTTCAGGAGTCGCATAGGTCGCGATCAGCCTTACCATCTCTGGACGAGCTTAATGGGGCAGTGGAGAAGGAACGCCTGTGTCCAGATAAACGTTTTCAGGGGACACGGTTTTTGAGACGCTGTATCCGTGTACGACGGAGTTGATTGATAATTGGATTCCTTCTCCTGAAGTGGATGTCCCTTTATCCCAGCTTAGCAAATCCTCATTGCTTCCTGTTAAAGGGAAGGCGAGTCTGCAGGATCCGCTGGACAGAAAAACGGAGATGGCAGCGAAATCCATCTACGAGGCCGCGGGTCATGGATTCAGAGCAGTGCTAGGATCCATGTGTGCTTGTAAAGCTTCCCTGAGCTGGTTAGACCGTCTACGGACGGCGTGGCAAGATGGATCCCCACTGTCCGAGGTAGAGGGGCTTTTCAAGTCATTGGAGGATGCAGCACGATATGGCAGTGATGCAGGTTTGGATACTGCCTCACTGCTGTCCAGGGCACAATCCTCGGCGATCGCAGTCAGGAGAGCTCTGTGGCTTAGACAGTGGACCGGAGACGCGGTTTCCAAGCAAGGTTTGCTATCTTTAGCTTACAAGGGTGGTCAGCTATTTGGATCTGACCTCACGGAGCTGATTGCCAAGGCAAAGGCAAAAGAAACGGCTTTACCGCAGTGAAGAGCTGTGACTTCTGCGTCTGGCAGGCCTAGTGCCGGTAGTAGTCGGCGGTCCTTTCGGTCCAGGGGACGGTTCGGTCAGCCCTCCTGGGGATCGGGTCGTCCCTCTTTTTCAGGAAAAAAGAACGCTCAGAAATCCCGCACTCCCTGGAAACAGAGCTTCCGCCAAGACAAGCGGGAAGCTGACAAAAAGCCCGCTAAGGCGGACTGACGCCAGGGTCTCACTCGAGGGCTCTCGAGTGGGGGTCGCCTGCTCCAATTCGAACCGACTTGGGCTTCCCGCGTGTCGGACGCTTGGGTGACACGGGTTGTGTCGGCAGGCTACTTCATAGAGTTTCTTTCTCGACCCCCAGACAGTTTTTGCCAATCCCGCATTCCGTCAGAGCCCGAGCTATTTGCCGCTCTACTGCGGGAGGTCGATTCCCTTCTGCAGAAGGGTGTGGTGGTACCAGTTCCGCCGAAGGACCGGGGAAGAGGGTTTTATTCCAACCTCTTTGTGGTCCCCAAAAAGGAGGACAAATTTCGCCCCATTCTGGATCTCAAAAGATTGAATCAGCATGTCCGCACCCGGAAATTCCGCATGGAGTCACTCCGCTCCGTTGTGGCGGCTTTGTCGCAGAACGATTTTTTGGTGTCAATCGACATTCGCGACGCTTATTTGCATGTTCCCATCGGAAGGGCCCACCAACGCTTCCTTCGTTTTGCCATAGGTCAGGACCATTACCAGTTTGTGGCCCTGCCATTCGGGTTGGCCTCAGCACCCAGAGTTTTTACAAAAATTCTGGCTCCTCTCATGGCGATTCTGCGAAGACAGGGGGTTACGATTCTTCCCTATCTGGACGACCTTTTGATTGTGGCGTCCTCAAAGGAGGAGGCAGTGACGGTTCGCAATCTATCCCTTCAGCTCCTGGAGGACTTCGGGTGGCTGGTCAATTGGGAGAAGTCGTCTCTGGAACCGTCGCAGTCAATCCTGTTTTTGGGGATGCATTTAGACACGGTACGAGCAGTGGTGTCTCTGCCTCCAGACAAGCAAGCGAGTCTTCTTCGTCATGTGCAGGTTATGAAGTCTGCGACAGCAATGTCCCTTCGAAGGTGCATGCGCCTTCTGGGTTTGATGGTGGCGTCAATGGAAGCAATTCCGTTTGCCCAATTTCATTCCAGGGCTCTCCAAATGCTCATCTTGAACCGTTGGGATCGATCGCAGTTTTCACTGGATTGCAGTGTCATCATCTCCCACAGGGTGAGAGAGTCTCTAGAATGGTGGTTACGTCCGGAAGCGTTATCCTGGGGAAGTCCTTCCTTCCTCTGAGGTGGTCGATCATAACCACCGATGCCAGCCTGACGGGCTGGGGGGTGTCTGGAACGATCTCTGGATTCAGGGAGTATGGTCGTTGGAAGAGTCTGTCCTGCCGATCAACATCCTGGAATTGAGGGCAATTTTCCTTTGCCTCCAACACTGGACGGTCCCTTTAAGCGGTCTACCAGTCCGAGTGCAGACAGACAACGCAACGGCGGTCGCGTATATCAACCATCAAGGTGGGACGAGGAGCTTCAGGCTCATGATGGAAGTGTCTCGAATCCTGGTATGGGCCGAGACCAGGGTGCCAGCCATCTCTGCGATTCACATTCCAGGAGTTCAGAATATCACAGCGGACTTCCTCAGTCGCGAAAAGATGGATCCCGGAGAATGGAGTCTTCATCCGGAAATTTTTGCACTGCTGTGCTCCCGTTGGGGAACTCCCCAAGTGGATTTGATGGCATCCAGGTTCAATGCCAAGTTACCGACGTTCATGTCCAGGTACAAGGACACGAAGGCTGTGGCGGTGGATGCTCTAGTGGCTCCTTGGGACCAATTCGAGCTAATCTATGTGTTCCCGCCGATATCCTTACTTCCTCTGGTGTTGCGTCGGATCAGGCTGGAGAGAGTCCCGGCTATGTTGATAGCCCCAGATTGGCCAAGGAGGACGTGGTTCTCGACACTGGTGTCGCTTCTGGCAGCGCCTCCACTTCCACTCCCTCTTCGCCCGGACCTGTTAACCCAAGGGCCCGTTCGTCACCCGGACCTGAAGTCTCTGCGTTTGACGGCGTGGCTCTTGAGACCGAAATCTTGACCCGTCAAGGTTTTTCAGCCGAAGTCATTGCCACTCTGCGAGCTGCCAGAGGTCCGGCTACTACTAGAATTTATCACAAGACTTGGGAAGCCTTCTTTTCGTGGTGTTCGGGTTCTTCTAGGAACCCGAGGATTTTTTCCATTCCCAATTTGTTGGCCTTTTTACAATACGGGCTGGACAAGGGTTTGGCAGTTAGCACTCTGAAAGGTCAGGTTTCTGCTCTGTCCTTGCTATTTCGGAAGGCTGTCGCCTCGCGTAGGGACGTACGTTCCTTTTTTCGCGGGGTAACCCGTCAATTTCCGCCGCGGAAGGCGCTTGTGTCTCCTTGGCGGCTCAACCTTGTCTTGGAGGCTCTTCAACATGGGCCTTTTGAGCCTATGGACTCTGTTAATCTTTCCTTACTCTCTTGGAAGGTTGCCTTCCTAGTGGCGGTCACTTCTTTGAGAAGGGTTTCTGAGTTGGCGGCTCTTTCTTGCTCGCCTCCTTTTCTGGAGTTTCACCCAGATCGCGTAGTGCTTCGCACACGGGGCGATTTTCTACCTAAGGTGGTGTCACAATTTCATGTTAACCAGGATATTGTGTTGCCCTCGCTTTGTCCGGAGCCAAGGAATGCGAAGGAACGGGCCTTGCACGCATTGGATTTAGTGCGGGCTTTGAAGTTCTATTTGTCTATTACTCAAAGTTTTCGGAAGTCGGATTCTCTTTTTGTGATTCCAGCAGGTCGTCGACGTGGGCAACGAGCCTCCAAGGACTCTATAGCTCGTTGGATTCGGTCGGCCATTTTAGAGGCTTACCGACTTAAGGGCGAACCTTGCCCGGTTAAGATTCGAGCTCACTCCACGAGGGCTGTGGGTTCATCGTGGGCCTTTCATCAAGGGGCCTCGGCAGCTCAGCTCTGCCGGGCGGCGACCTGGCGCTCCGTCCACACGTTTACAAAATTTTATAAGGTGGACGTTAGTGCTTCCGCTGATGCGGCCTTAGGACGAAGGGTCCTGCAGGCGGCTGTAGTTTAAAGTTCTCGTTAACTTGTGTTTAGCGCTAGTTGCGCATTTACCTAGGTTGTTGGCATCTGCCTTTTTTGTTTTTTTTCCCACCCTTAATTTCTGGACTGCTTTGGGACGTCCCACTAGTAATGACTAGTGTGTCTCCCTTCCTTCATCTGCTGCTGAAAGACGGATTTTGGTAAGAACTTACCTGTAAAATCCTTTTCAGCGAAGAAGGAAGGGATACACACATCCCTCCCATGGCAGAAGTGTGTTGTTGTGTTTTCAGATGCGGCGTGACCCTTCTCTGATAGCGATTATCTGGGCTGAGGTCGGCGCGCTAAGGCTCTGTTCCAGCATTGCCAGCTCATCGCAGTGGTCAGGTTCAGTGAGTAGTACCTGAGACTGTGTGTTTTTTCTGTTATATGCATAACCTGTCTCCTTGTTTTTCTCTCTGAAGTCCTTCAGAAGGGTTATGTTGCTCCGCTGGTGATATTTGCTCTTCCTTAGCTTGTGTACGACTGGAGAGCTGGAGTAGGAGGAGCCCTAGCTGGAGGGGCCGGTCAACACTTTATTAATCTGAGGTGTTTCTATCCTATGTGGGCTCCGCCTACCCACTAGTAATGACTAGTGTGTCTCCCTTCCTTC
Source organism: Oophaga sylvatica (assembly GCA_033576555.1). Lineage (NCBI taxonomy): Eukaryota > Metazoa > Chordata > Amphibia > Anura > Dendrobatidae > Oophaga > Oophaga sylvatica. The sequence continues at coordinate 17,787 of JARQOD010009351.1, forward strand.
TTCGCTGAAAAGGATTTTACTGGTAAGTTCTTACCAAAATCCGTCTATTCGACTGTAGGTACTGTGTTCTTTTCTTTGTAGGCTTCATTCAGTTTACTGTAAACAGAATGATGTGTTTTACCAAAAAGCTCTATCTTGGTCTCATCTGTCCACGCTTTCCCTGAAGGATTTTGGCTTACCCGCGTACATCTTGGTAAACTGAAGTCTAGCTTTTTTATGTCTGTGTTAGCAGTGGGTCGTCTTGGGTCTCTTGAACTTCCTTGGAACATGATTGGATCTGCTTATCCACCATCCGGACTATCCTGTGTTGATTTCATTAATTTTTCTCTGCCGTCCACAGAGATTAGGTGCAATGCCATGGATTGTAAACTTATTGATTATGTTGTGCACCGTGGACAAAGGAACATCAAGATCTTTGGAGATGGACTTGTAACCTTGAGATTGTTGATATTTTTCAGCAATTTTGGTTCTCAAGTCCTCAGACCGTTCTCTTCTCCTCGTTCTGTTCTCCATGCTTAGTGTGGCACACACAGACACACAATGCAAAGACTGAGTCAACTTCTCCCCTTTTTAGCTGGTTTCAGGTGTAATTTTAATTTTGCCCACACCTGTTTCTTGCCACGGGTGAGTTTGATCGAGCATCACATTCTTGAAACAAAGGTGTTTTCCCATAATTTTGTAAAGCTGCCAATAATTTTGTCCAGTTCATTTTGGGGTTTTTGTGTGGAATTATGCCCAATTTCCTTTTTATTTATTTTTTATTGCATTGTTCTAATACACACAGAGGAAATAAACGTGTAATTTCAATGATTATCTGGGAGAAATGCTTCGTTTTCTGGAACAGTTTCAAGGGTGCCAACACTTTTGATCATGAGTGTATAAAGGAAACGTGTTTTATCTGCGAAAAGAGCATGAAAATCAGACTTGACATGCGGGTGTAAAAATGTGTAATATTTGGGAGACTTTTTTTCTCCTCAGTCGTGTATTTATATTCTGGTTTATGAAGTTCCAACTCCTATGATGAAAATCAGATTAGATAGAAAAAAAATAGGCTTTTCCCTTCAATTCTCTGTATGACCACTAGGTGGTGCTGCTTTGATCTGTATTTTATGGTCAATGTTCAGTTTTCTTTGACTGTTTGTGTCTTCTGCAGCAACCGCTGGTCCAGGTGGCGTCCTGGTGTATAGGAGAATATGGAGACCTGCTGGTATCTGGCCAATGCGAAGAGGAGGAACCTATACAGGTGCAACATGTGTGCAGAAAGCTGTATAATGATTTTAGACATTTAAAGGGGTGTTCTCAAGTTTGGCAAGGAATAGGACCCCCACATTCTGAAGACCCCGGTGTGAATGGAGTGATGGTCGATCATGCACAACTCCACTCCTTGACTGCTGGAGTCAAACCAAGCGTAGCACTTATCTGTCTCCGAAAGTCCCTGTTAAAAATGAGGTGGAATTCTCCATTCGCACAAGCCTCAGTTCTCGGGATCGTTAGACCCCCATTGATTGGGAAGCTATAACTTCTAAACTTGAGCATACCCCTTTTAATGACATCTCCTAATATGCCGTAATGATTTTATCCAGAAAGGGGGTACAATTTTCTGCGGCTATATATGAGAGATACATTTTATTTCTCACCAGGTCACCGAAGACGAGGTTCTGGATATTCTAGAGAGTCTCCTGATTTCTAACATGTCCTCCTCAGTTACACGAGGCTTTGTCCTGACTGCCATCATGAAAAACTCCACTAGGTTCACGAACACTGTCAAGTAAGTCCCATGGATCGGCAGGAAGATCAGATGCTGCTGAGCAGCACCAGGGCCATGTTTCTTGTTCTCACTGATCATTTTCTGACTTGCTCCTTGTTTTCTGCAGCCGCATCAAGAAAGTGGTTTCCATCTATGGCAGCAGCATTGATGTAGAGCTTCAGCAGAGAGCAGTGGAGTATAATGCTTTATTCAAGAAGTACGACCACATGAGGTGAGAAGAACGACAGCATCTGTAACAAGGGCTTATAAACGCCATCCGGGGTCACGCCATGCACATATCTCACGCCTGCCGCTTTGTAGGTCTGCGCTTCTGGAGAGGATGCCATCATGGAGAAGACCATGACGAATGGCCCTACAGATTTAGCACAGACTAATGGGGAAGCAGAGCCTGGAATCATAGACACCAAACCCATTACTTCTACTCAACCACCATCCAGCCAGGTAAGAAAGCGCCGTGCTGGGAAAGCTGTGTGCGACGTTGGCTCCTCTCGGCTACTTCTGGGCAGCTACGTGGCCGGCCACTGACTGTAAGAGGTATCTCCTGAAATGATCCAAGTGACATGGCACACTGCTTTCTGATCTATAGCACTTTCTTTTGCAGAAAGAAGACTGGACGGCGATCAGCGGGGCAGCCAGAGAGGTATTGGTTGTTTAAATCGATACTCGCCTCTCTGGCTGCCCGGCTGCTCACCGTTTGGTCATTTTTTTCAGCTGCAGATGGAAGGAAGAGAGCCACAGTATTCATTACTGATGGGTAGGCGGAGCCCCAGATCAGGATGTTACCTCAGATCAAAAGAGTGCTGACTGGCTGGCCCCTCCAGCTCGGGCTCCTCCTACTCAGCTCCAGTCTAAGATTTGAGGTCCAGAGGATGGTCGCTGCTAATGCAGCTCCTCAGAAGATTTTATTATTTTATATTCGGACAGGAGACTTGGATCACCAGTTGGTCTAGAGGTCTCAGGGGTACCAGCGCTGCTGTACCCCAACCTCTCCCTTGGCGGATCTGTATTTACTCAAAGTCCCTGCAGAATCCTTGCCGGCCCTGGGGGATGAGGAGAGCTTCCCTGGCGGGACGCAAACCACACGTGCGGTCACTGCGTTCCTCGCCCTGGGGGGAAGCATGGGCACAGCGCCAGAAACCCCTGAGGGTCCCTGTGGCGCTTTTGGCTGGTGAGTACTCCACACAAAATAGCGATATTACATGTATATCAGTATGCTTCAGCGCTGCGGTGACAGCGCTATTACATGTTATCAGTGTATTTCACCAGCCTCTCCCTTGGCGGATCTGTAACTACATAATGGTCCCTGCAGAATCCTTGCCGGCCCTGGGGGATGAGGAGAGTTTTCCCTGGCGGGGGCGCAAACCACACACTGGGGTCACTGCGCTTCCCGCCCTGGGGGGAAGCATGGGCATAGCGCCAGAAACCCCTGAGGGTCCCTGTGGCGCTAAGCTGGTGAGTACTCCACACAATTTTTATTATAATAATGTGTGAGTGCTTCAGCGCTGCGGTGACAGCGCTGTTACAAGTAGATGTGGTGATCTTTTGTCCGCAGGCAGATAGCTGCAGGACAGAGAGGGAGCAGGAGCGGGGGAGTTCGCGCTCAATATTTGAGCTGGCGGGGGGCGTGGCCTAACTTTTCCCGGTCTTCTGAGCAGGAAGACGCGCGCTCTGGCGTTTCTCCTGCGACTTCCTCACTGTGGCGGCCATTACACAGGCTCCTGGGCTCTTCAGACCGCTCCTCTCCACATAAGACACCACGGCCAGCTGGGTGAGTGCTGATTCCTCACCCCGCAGCGCAGCGATCGCTATCCTGCAGCTGCAGTCTCATTAGAGACATAAAATTGGCTGGGGCTCACAAACATATATATTGTGGTGAGTTTGCAATATTAACCCCTCTGAGGGTTATTTCTACCAGCTAAATTTTTTGACTGAATACCGCTGGGGTAACCCTGCCTGGTGGAGCGTTAACCCTTCAGCGTATAAAAAAAAAAAAAACCGCATAGTTTTTGCTGGTATTACCGCTTTGACCTGCTCATACAGGTGAGACATGTCTGAACAGAGTTCAGATGCCGCGGACCACGTCCCAGTGCCATTGCGGCAATCAGATATGCAGACCTCCACAGCGTCTAGCGCTGCGGTCGACAGCGGTGAAAAATTGGATGATATCGCTCGATCGATCAACAACTTATCTGACCTTTTAGGTCAATATGTGTCTGCTAATTCCTCTCAGAGGAAGCGACGCAGGCCGTTACCGGCCTCTACACGGAGCGAGTCAGACGTATCTGATATTGGGCAGAGTTCCCCTTTAAATTCGGATGGAGAAATATCCGATTCAGATGCGGACGAGCCGCAGGGGCGTTCCTCTATGGCGAAGCGTACGGAGGCATTAATTGAAGCCATGAGAGATATATTACAGTTACCGGAGGAGGTAACTAGTCGTCCTGGTAAATCAGCACGCATGTTCCAGGAGTCCCGTGCTTCGCGCACAACATTGCCAGCTCTGGATGAGCTTAATGGTGTAATAGAGGAGGAACGTCTATGTCCAGATAAGCGTTTTCATGGAACGCATTTCTGGATACACTTTATCCTTGCTCTACGGAGTTAAAGGCTAATTGGACTTCTGCTCCTGAAGTGGATGTGTCTTTATCTCAGCTTAGTAAATCCTCACTACTCCCTATTAAGGGAAAAGCGAGCTTACAGGAGCCTTTGGATAGAAAAACAGAATTGGCGGCAAAAGCAAGCTATGAGGCTGCGGGTCATGGATTCCGAGCAGTGCTAGGATCCATGTGTGCTGCTAGAGCTTCTCTAGGCTGGTTGGCACGTCTGAAGACGGAGTTGCAAAATGAATCTCCGTTATCTGAGATACGGGAAACTTGTGAATGGTTAGAAACGGCAGCCTGTTATATCTTTGATGCCGGTCTGGATACGGCATCTCTGCTGGCCAAAGCGCAAGCTTCAGCGGTCACAGTCAGAAGAGCTTTATGGCTCAGACAGTGGGCCGGGGACGCAGTTTCCAAACAAGGGTTGTTGGCCTTACCTTACAAGGGTGGCCATCTTTTTGGATCCGACCTCACAGAGCTGATTTCCAAGGCTAAGGCGAAGGAATCAGCATTACCACAGCGTAGGGCCATGGCCTCGGTGTCCAGTAAGCCTGGTGTCTATAGTGGTCGGCGGTCCTTTCGGGGCCGAGGACGATCTAGTCACTCCTCGTGGGGATCGGGTCGTCCTTCTTTCTCAGGAAAGAAATCCTCTCAGAAAACTCGTACTCCCTGGAAGCAGAGTTTCCGCCAGGACAAGCGGGAACTTGACAAGAAGCCCGCAAAGTCGAATTGACGCCAGGGGTCCACTCGAGGATTCTCGAGTGGGGGGTCGCCTGCTTCTTTTCAAGGCGACTTGGATGGCTCGCGTTCCAGATTCCTGGGCAACGCGGATAGTGTCGGCAGGCTATTTCATAGAGTTTGCTTCTCGACCCCCAAATGTTTTTTGTCAGTCTCGCGTTCCGTCGGAACCCGAGCTTGTTGTCGCTCTACAGCGAGAGGTCGAATCTCTGCTACAAAAGGGTGTAGTGATACCGGTTCCGTCAGAGGACCGAGGGAAAGGTTTTTATTCCAACCTTTTTATAGTTCCCAAAAAGGAGAACAAATTTCGCCCGATTCTGGATCTCAAGCGATTAAACCGGCATGTCCATGCCCGGAAATTTCGCATGGAGTCGCTTCGCTCCGTTGTGGCAGCTCTGTCACAGAACGATTTTCTGGTGTCAATCGACATTCGCGACGCCTATTTGCATATTCCCATCGGAAAGGCTCATCAGCGCTTTCTTCGATTTGCCATAGGTCAGAATCATTACCAGTTCGTGGCTCTGCCGTTCGGCTTAGCCTCAGCGCCAAGGGTCTTTACAAAAATTCTGGCGCCCCTCATGGCAATCCTTCGAAGACAGGGGATTACGATTCTCCCTTATCTGGACGATCTTTTGATCGTGGCTTCCTCGGAGGAGGAGGCGTTGACGGCTCGGGATTTGTCTCTTCAGTTTCTGAAGGACTTCGGTTGGCTGGTCAATTGGGAGAAGTCGTCCCTGGAACCATCGAGGACAATCCTCTTTTTGGGAATGCATCTCGACACGTTTCGGTCGGTAGTTTCCCTACCACCAGACAAACAGTCATGTCTTCTTCGACATGTACAGATTATGAAATCCTCAACGGCAATGTCCCTTCGGAAGTGTATGCGTCTTCTGGGACTGATGGTGGCGTCCATGGAGGCAATTCCTTTTGCCCAGTTCCATTCCAGGACTCTCCAAAGGTTCATCTTGAGTCGATGGAACCAGTCGCAATCGCTGGATTGCAGTGTCACCATTTCTCGCGCGGTGCGGGATTCTCTAGAATGGTGGTTACGTCCAGGGGCATTCTCCCTGGGGAAGTCTTTTCTCCCTCCGAAGTGGTCAGTCATAACCACCGATGCCAGCCTGACGGGCTGGGGGGGTGTTTGGAACAATCTCTGGATTCAGGGGGTATGGTCATCGGAAGAGTCTGTTCTTCCGATCAACATCCTGGAATTGAGGGCGATTTTCCTTTGCCTCCAACATTGGACGGTCCCTTTGAGCGGTCTGCCAGTCCGAGTGCAGACAGACAATGCGACGGCTGTCGCGTATATCAATCACCAAGGTGGGACAAGGAGTTCCAGACTCATGGTAGAGGTGTCCCGAATTTTGATTTGGGCAGAGGCCAGTGTACCAGCCATTTCGGCGATTCACATTCCAGGGGTTCAGAATATTACAGCGGACTTTCTCAGTCGCAGAAGGATGGATCCCGGGGAATGGAGTCTCCACCCGGAAGTTTTTGCACTCCTGTGCTCTCGCTGGGGAACCCCACAAGTGGATTTGATGGCATCCAGGTCCAATGCCAAGTTACCGACGTTCATGTCCAGGTGCAAGGACCCGAAGGCTGTGGCGGTGGATGCTCTAGTGGCTCAGTGGGATCAGTTCGAGCTGATCTATGTATTCCCGCCGATATCCTTACTTCCTCTAGTACTGCGTCGGATCAGACTAGAGAGAATTCCAGCTATTTTGATAGCTCCAGACTGGCCGAGAAGGGTGTGGTTCTCGACAATAATGTCGCTGTTGGCGGCACCTCCTTTTCCACTCCCTCTTCAACCGGACTTGTTGACTCAGGGGCCCGTTTGTCATCCGGACTTGATGTCCCTGCGTTTGACGGCGTGGCTCTTGAGACCGAAATCTTGACCCGTAGAGGTTTCTCAGCCGAGGTCATTGCTACCCTTCGTGCTGCAAGAAGTCCGGCTACTACTAGGATTTACCACAAAATTTGGGAAACCTTCTTTTCGTGGTGTTTGGGGTCTTCTCGGAACCCGAGAAAATTTTCCATTCCCAACCTGTTGGCTTTTCTGCAGCATGGGCTAGACAAGGGTTTGGCAGTCAGCACCCTGAAAGGTCAGATTTCTGCTCTGTCCTTATTGTTCCGGAGAACCATTGCTTCAAATAGAGACGTGCTCTCCTTTTTCCGAGGTATATCTCGTAAGTTCCCGCCGCGGAAGGCTCCCGTGTCTCCTTGGCGGCTCAACCTTGTTTTGGAGGCTCTTCAGCATAAACCTTTTGAGCCTATGGTTTCTGCTAGCCTTTCTTTACTTTCTTGGAAGGTGGCTTTTCTTGTAGCAGTCACTTCCTTGAGGAGAGTTTTCTGAGTTGGCAGCTCTTTCTTGTTCGCCTCCTTTTCTGGAGTTTTTTCCGGATCGTGTAGTGCTTCGCACTCGGGGTGATTTTTTGCCTAAAGTGGTGTCACAATTTCATGTCAACCAGGATATTGTGTTGCCTTCATTCTGCCGGATCCGAAGAATGTGAAAGAGCGAGCTTTACAACATTGGATTTAGTGCGGGCCTTGAAGTTTTATCTATCTATTACTCAAGGTTTTCGTAAGACGGACTCCCTATTTGTGGTTCCAGTCGGTCGTCGGCGTGGTCAACGAGCTTCCAAGGATTCTATAGCTCGTTGGATTCGGTCAGCTATATTGGAAGCTTACCGTCTTCAGGGTGAATCTTGCCCGATTAAGATTCAAGCCCATTCCACGAGGGCTGTGGCTTCATCGTGGGCTTTTCACCAAGGTGCTTCGGCAGTGCAGCTCTGCCGGGCGGCAACTTGGCGCTCTGTCCACACGTTTACAAAGTTTTATAAAGTGGACGTCAGCTTGCTTCCGCTGATGCAGCCCTTGGACGTAGGGTCCTGCAGGCAGCTGTAGTTTAAAGTTCTGGATGAACTTGTGTTTAGCGCTGGTTGCGCTTTGTTGTTAAGGTTGTTGGGTTTCTGCCTCTTGTTGGTTTTTTCCCACCCTTATTTTTGAACTGCTTTGGGACGTCCCATCAGTAATGAATACTGTGGCTCTCTTCCTTCCATCTGCAGCTGAAACACGGATTTTGGTAAGAACTTACCTGTAAAATCCTTTTCAGCGAAGGAAGGAAGAGAGACACAGCACCCTCCTAAGGCAGAAGTGTGTTGATGTTTTCAGATGCAGCGCGACCCTTATCTGATAGCGATTATCTGGGCTGAGGTCAGCGCGCTAAGGCTCTGTTCCAGCATCGCCAGCTCATCGCAGTAGTCAGGTTCCGTGAGTAGTACCTGGAACTCTGTGGTTTTTGGCTTTCTTTGCATGCATAACCTGTATCCTTGTGTTTTTTCTCTGAAGTTCCTTCAGAAGGGGTTATGTTGCTCCGCTGGTGATCTTGGCTCTTTTCCTAAAAGCTTTGGTACGACTGGAGCTGAGTAGGAGGAGCCCGAGCTGGAGGGGCCAGCCAGTCAGCACTCTTTTGATCTGAGGTAACATCCTGATCTGGGGCTCCGCCTACCCATCAGTAATGAATACTGTGTCTCTCTTCCTTCCTTCGCTGAAAAGGATTTTACAGGTAAGTTCTTACCAAAATCCGTGTTTTCCAACTTTGTGCACGCCACAATATCCAGCCTCTTCACTATAGACCATATTTATATCATTGGTGCATGAGGAATTGGAGATTATCGCTCAGTTCATTTCTGAATTTTCATAATTTGGCGATTTTCCTGGAAAGGGACGCGTTTTCTCTCCTGAGGTCAGCTATTGCTGTGCAGGGTCCGACCGATAATAAATGGAGACGGTACCAGAAAGGTGACAGACGGTGATCAATAGCAGCCGCTGCTGACTCATCCAGACTGTGTATTTTCCAGAATACATCTGTTCTTCCTTTTTCCTTTTACAGGCCAACGATTTATTAGATCTCTTGGGAGGAAACGATATTCAGCTAGTGATTCCTACTGCGCCACCTCCGAAGCAATCCACTGTGGGAGGAGAACTGCTAGATTACTGGGCGATCTAAACCTTGGAGGTAAGTGATTGATGAGGGGAGGACGTCGGTAGTGGGGGCTTCTGTTCAGAGAGTGACGTCAATGCTTCCAGAGACATTTTAACTTCAGTTCAATAAAAAAGAAAAAAAAAAAAAAAAAGACGTCAGAACAGAATACAAGCTGGTTGAGCAGGCCGAGGAATCGTCTCCACCTCTGGAGTGCAAGCAGGAGAAATGGGAACCTGCTCTGTAATGTAACATGAGGCTGTTGATTTAGGGTCTGGAAGCCGTGGTCCTAACCTGAACCGTGCGAACCGGCCTAAAGCTACTGCCACTTTATAAAATGGCTGCATTGCGTGCTCAGCGACCTCTGCGTGGGATCCCAGATTGATTGCCAAAAATGACCATTTTGATTTATTGATTCAATAAATATCCTCATATTTAACTGTCTGTTTTTAATTTCTTTCCTTATCCTATCAGCTCCTGCAGCACCGGTCCCGCAGATGCCTGCACCCCAGCTCCTGCTAGATGGATTGACAGTGCAACCTCTATTTAATGAAATATCAGGTCAGTACAAAAGTCCCCCCTTCTTATACTGACATATTAAAGGTCGGGTAGGTATCGGCTTATCGGAGCCATTGCTCTCATCTCTTCAGGTATTCCACCCATCATTGCTTACAACAAGAACGGCCTGAAAATAGACTTCAGCTTTGAGCGATCCAGCACGAATGCCAGCGTGACGGTGATCACAACCCAAGCGTTCAACAGCACAGACAGCGAGATGACGGACTATGTGTTCCAGGCGGCAGTACCAAAGGTATCTCTTACAGGGGTTACACAGTGTCGCCTTTGTCCTGGTATTTGCTCTTTTTAGACTCCGAGGCGTCGGGCCAAGAACACTCACTTATCTGTGCATGTTTTATTCCAGACATTCCAGCTTCAGCTCCTATCTCCGAGCAGTAATGTCCTTCCACCCTTCAACGCGGGTAGTGTCACGCAGGTCATTAAGGTTCTGAACCCCCAAAAGGTGAATATCAACACAGATAGTAGCGCTTTTTGTTTCTTTTTAAAGGTGGTCTCAGAAAAAATGTAATTTCTGCAATTTTCTGATTATTATTTGGTATCTGTCAGCTTTCACGATCACTGCTTGCTGTAAACTTTAGTGAGTGAAAACCTATCGTGCTCGTGTAAATGGACTGCAATTAAGACACTTCGTCAACTTGTGTGCCCGTCAGTTAACCCCTTAGCAACCCTATAGCAAAAGTAAATATGTGTACGGGATGGATGGAGCGGACTCGTGAATCTAAGCTGCTTCGAATTAACAACTTGAATGCTGCCGTCAGTCTATCGGCAGCGGCATTTCACTGGCAAGATTGCATGGTGGGAATATTACGGTACCCTTGCAATGCAAATGTGGGGTCCTGATGAGGTGCAGTATATAGTACAAGTGATCCAGTGATCGCAGATTCTAATAAATAATAAAGTAAAAATATTAAATGCCGTAAATACTAGAGTATAAGCCGAGGCACCTAATTTTACCACAAAAAAAAACCTGGGAAAACTTATTAACTCAAGTATAAGCTGGGTATGCATCGTTCCCTCATCCCTATCCTGGTATGCATGGCTCCCTCATCCCTATCCTGGTATGCATGGCTCCCTCATCCCTATCCTGGTATGCATGGCCCCCTCATCCCTATCCTGGTATGCATCGTCCCCTCATCTCTATCCTGGTATGCATGGCCCCCTCATCCCTATCCTGGTATGCATGGCCCCCTCATCCCTATCTTGGTATGCATGGCCCCGTCATCCCTATCCTGGTATGCTTGACTCTCTCATCTCTATCCTGGTATGCATGGCTTCCTCATCCCTGTCCTGGTGTGCATGGCTCCCTCATCCCTGTCCTGGTGTGCATGGCTCCCTCATCCCTGTCCTGGTGTGCATGGCTCCCTCATCCCTGTCCTGGTGTGCATGGCTCCCTCATCCCTGTCCTGGTATGCATGGCTCCCTCATCCCTGTCCTGATATGCATGGCTCCCTCATCCCTATCCTGGTGTGCATGGCTCCCTCATCCCTATCTGGGTATGCATGGCCCGCTTATCTCTATCCTGGTATACATGACCTCCCCATCCCCATCCTGGTATGCATGGCCTCCTCATCTCCATCCTGGTATGCATGGCCCCCATAAAAAAAACCATCCTACTTACCTTCCTGCGCTCCCTTGCAGCATCTTGCTCTGGTGAAAGCAGCTTTTTTATGCTTGTAAGCAGTGCATGGCAGTGATGTCATGCCTGTTTACAAGCAGAGCGCAGCTGCCGGAATACTCACTGCTCCCGACGCCGGAACTATGTGCGTGTAGGGCAGGGAGTATTCATTGCTATTAAGTAGAGTGCACAGTGTCAGCCGCCGGGAAGTCACGTGTGCCGCTACTAAAGAGAAATAAATATTCACTTCTCTCCACGCCCTTGGGATAGAGAGAGGTGAATATTCATTTCTCTTAAGTAGCGGGTACATGTGATCGCCCGAAGCTGCGGCTGTAACTGTGCGCGCTATTACAGAGAAATGAATATAAACTGCCAGCGCAGTTACAGCCACAGCACCCGGCTCCTGCCTCCTGTGACCCGCTTCTCCGCTGCTGTTGCTCCCCAACCATCTTCTGGACCCTCACTCGAGTATAAGCCAAGGGGCGGCGTTTTCAGCACAAAAAAGTGCTGAAAATCTCGGCTTATACTCGAGTATAATTAAAAACTTTCTTAAAATATAAAGGTATGAATTGCTCCCCTCTTTAAATAAATTATATATTTTATTTTACAAAGGATGAAATAAAAATTAACATTCGGCATTTGCAAAAGTTAATTATATAAATTAATCAGCCCTTATGGTAAATGCCGTAAACAGAGAAAAATTGAAGTGCCAGAATTAGTTCCTCTGCCCCTCAAAAAACACAATAAAGGCACTCCAAAATGTCAGTAAAAACAACTTTTTTTTTCTGCACAAACCATAACTTATATTTTTCTTTTCTACCAAAAGTAAAAGAAATTAATGATCTCGTGTTGTTTCTTTGTTTCTTGCAGCAACAGCTGCGCATGCGGATCAAGCTGACATATAACCATAAGGGCTCGGCTATGCAGGACCTCGCCGAAGTCAGCAACTTCCCCCCTCAGTCCTGGCAATAAGACTGCGCTGCGTCTGCTCTCAACCCCCCACCCCACCCAAGATGAAGGAACTCTGGGCTGGAGCCTCTTGCCCTCGGATTGCCAACAATTGCACTTTGGCCTCGGGGAAGCTGAAAAGGTTGAAGGACATTCTGCAACCGGGTGAAGCTAGGAACGCGACGCAAGGCGAGGACACTGCTGCCTCTCCACAACACGAGGAGCAGCCTGGCCTCCTTCAACCCCCGCACCCTTTCCCGCCGGGAATTAGAGTTGATTTTCCAGGCCGGATCTCATGGGATTATTATTATTTTTTTGTTCATCTCCTTCCTCCTTTTTTTTTCTCCTCTGTACATTCCTGCAGCCATGTCTCCACTCACAACCCGTACCCACTTGCCCTCCAGGCTCCTCTTCTTATTCTCTTTGGAACGGAGAGAATTTTCTTGTTTTTAGAAATTATTAAATTGTAAAAAAAAAAAACCCTGACCCTGGGGATGAATGCTGCCCCTTTCTTCTGGAATTTAAGTGTAGTTTTGCACCCCCCCGACCCCCCGTCACCCAATTCCCGCCCTATAGTAACTTACGCTGGCCCGGGTTTTTGTGCCTCACGCTGGTTTTACGGTATAGCGAAAGGCACCACGAATGTGCGGAAGCCGTCCCGGATCTCTCTATGGTATGTACATGTGCGTTAGGCCCGATACGTGACTGTCGTGGGTGGGCAGCACGGGTATGGGGACCCCGACTTTTCAGTGTTTTTCTTTGGTTGCCCGAATTTTTTCTTAGTCATTTTCTAGATTGACTAAGAAAACTGTAAAATGGCGTCAACCCTTTATTTAAATGGTTTGTAAATAAAAGGGCATGCGATCTCGGTGGGGAAAGGCTCCAACCCCCCTAAATCAGAAAACCGGAAAACCAACCATAAGAACAAATACAGAAAAGAGCGGGGCCGCCCATCCCGCTCACCCCCCAGCCCGTGTGCCTCTGGCTTAACAGGCAGTCACCAATTTTTGGGCTACTTATATTTGCCACATTTGGTACTCTCTGTTTTTATTCTCTTCGAAAGGGCCATCTGAAATCCCTCCGCCCCACCCTGTAAAATCTCCTTTTTTTTTCCCCTTTTCCCGAAGTTTTCAACTTTCTAACGATCTTTTTTCCCCCCCACCCCCCCCTCTCAACACACCCGGGCCTCATTGGAAGGAACTTTCCATCTGCGAATGGGGTTTTACAACAAAGGAACGCTATATTCCCCAGCTTTTTCTTTTTTTTTTTTTTTTTTTTTTTGGGGATGGAAAAGCAAACCCCTTTTAAAAATAAAAAAAAAAAGTCATTGGGGGGCATTAAAGGGTGTAAACATTTTCATGGGGTTTCTAACTGCGTGTATTATCGTCTTTTTTTGTTTTTTGTTTTTTTTGGTTGAAACAAATTTAAAAAGTGACTAATAAAGATTAAAAAAAAAAATAAAATAATCGGCTTTGAAAATGGTTTGTATTATACTTGTGGCGGGGAGGGTTTGTCATTTTTAGTTAAAGGGGGGGTATTCATGATCTGTCCCCTGTCCAATAGGTCGTGGGGGAATCCCAGGCCCCGGCACTGCCGGCTGGCGTCCTGTGATGACAAAAAATGGTGCGTTATTAGCAGCCCCAAAAAAATTTTCACGCAGTTGTCATGTGACGCGTTAGTTTCTGGGTTAAAGTGACTCCACTGAATTAGATGCCTCACACCCTCCCTAAACCGCTGGA
>JARQOD010009352.1:0-31752 GCA_033576555.1 Oophaga sylvatica
TGTGCCCATTATCACTGGAGATTTATCTGGCAGACACACTGCCACCAATGTATATCTCACTACTGAGTGTGCCCCATTATCACTGGAGATTTATCTGACAGACACACTGCCACCAATGTATATCTCACTAATGAGAGTGCCCCATTATCACTGGAGATTTATCTGACAGACACACTGCCACCAATGTATATCTCACTACTGAGTGTGCCCCATTATCACTGGAGATTTATCTGGCAGACACACTGCCACCAATGTATATCTCACTACTGAGTGTGCCCCATTATCACTGGAGATTTATCTGACAGACACACTGCCACCAATGTATATCTCACTACTGAGTGTGCCCCATTATCACTGGAGATTTATCTGGCAGACACACTGCCACCAATGTATATCTCACTACTGAGTGTGCCCCATTATCACTGGAAATTTATCTGGCAGGCACACTGCCACCAATGTATATCTCACTACTGAGTGTGCCTCATTATCACTGGAGATTTATCTGGCAGACACACTGCCACCAATGTATATCTCACTACTGAGTGTGCCCCATTATCACTGGAGATTTATCTGGCAGACACACTGCCACCAATGTATATCTCACTACAGAGTGTGCCCCATTATCACTGGAGATTTATCTGGCAGACACACTGCCATCAATGTATATCTCACTACTGAGTGTGCCCCATTATCACTGGAGATTTATCTGACAGACACACTGCCACCAATGTATATCTCAGTACTGAGTGTGCCCCATTATCACTGGAGATTTATCTGGCAGACACACTGCCACCAATGTATATCTCACTACAGAGTGTGCTCCATTATCACTGGAGATTTATCTGGCAGACACACTGCCACCAGTGTATATCTCACTACTGAGTGTGCCTCATTATCATTGGAGATTTATCTGGCAGACACACTGCCACTAGTGTATATCTCACTACTGAGTGTGCCCCATTATCACTGGAGATTTATCTGGCAGACACACTGCCACCAGTGTATATCTCACTACTGAGTGTGCCCCATTATCACTGGAGATTTATCTGGCAGACACACTGCCACCAGTGTATATCTCACTACAAAGTGTGCCCCATTATCACTGGAGATTTATCTGGCAGACACACTGCCACCAATGTATATCTCACTACTGAGTGTGCCCCATTATCACTGGAGATTTATCTGACAGACACACTGCCACCAGTGTATATCTCACTACTGAGTGAGCCCCATTATCACTGGAGATTTATCTGACAGACACACTGCCACCAATGTATATCTCACTACTGAGTGTGCCCCATTATCACTGGAGATTTATCTGGCAGACACACTGCCACCAATGTATATCTCACTACAGAGTGTGCCCCATTATCACTGGAGATTTATCTGACAGACACACTGCCACCAATGTATATCTCACTACTGAGTGTGCCCCATTATCACTGGAGATTTATCTGGCAGACACACTGCCACCAATGTATATCTCACTACTGAGTGTGCCCCATTATCACTGGAGATTTATCTGGCAGACACACTGCTACCAATGTATATCTCACTACTGAGAGTGCCCCATTATCACTGGAGATTTATCTGGCAGACACACTGCCACCAATGTATATCTCACTACTGAGTGTGCCTCATTATCACTGGAGATTTATCTGGCAGACACACTGCCACCAATGTATATCTCACTACAGAGTGTGCCCCATTATCACTGGAGATTTATCTGGCAGACACACTGCCACTAGTGTATATCTCACTACAGAGTGTGCCTCATTATCACTGGAGATTTATCTGACAGACACACTGCCACCAGTGTATATCTCACTACTGAGTGTGCCTCATTGTCACTGGAGATTTATCTGGCAGACACACTGCTACCAATGTATATCTCACTACTGAGTGTGCCTCATTATCACTGGAGATTTATCTGGCAGACACACTGCCACCAGTGTATATCTCACTACTGAGTGTGCCTCATTATCACTGGAGATTTATCTGGCAGACACACTGCTACCAATGTATATCTCACTACTGAGTGTGCCTCATTATCACTGGAGATTTATCTGGCAGATACACTGCCACCAGTGTATATCTCACTACTGAGTGTGCCTCATTATCACTGGAGATTTATCTGGCAGACACACTGCTACCAATGTATATCTCACTACTGAGTGTGCCCCATTATCACTGGAGATTTATCTGGCAGACACACTGCCACCAATGTGAGTCGCACTTAGTACCAGGGCAATGGGGTACTCGGCACCGAGCCCATGAAAGTCTATGGGATTTGTCACGGGCAGCAGGACTCGGTCCGTGGCCCTGGGCGCTCATGCAATGGGGGATATTTACAGGGGATTTGGTAGTTTAGATAGTTCGTGACGCCACCTGTGGTATCTGATCAATTGGACCAGCGCTGCTATATGGATCTTCACAGGGGATGTTATGGGGCAGCTAGATGGGGGGTCTCCCACAGGTGAGACGGGTCCCTGGAAGTCTATGGTGATGATGCAGGGTGTAGTTAAGAATTCAGTCACACACAATGCAGCTTCTTTTCATACCTTTACTGGTAGATGGTTCAGGCAGGTCCCGGGGAGCTGGTCGGGGTGGAGAATGCACATTCGGGATAACCGCTGAGCAGGTTAGAGGCCTCCTTTACTTCAAATGTATGTGAGTCCAAACTTGCATGAAGCGAAGTTAACTCTGCAATCTCCAGCTTTCTCAATAGCTGCAACGCCCGGCCGACATTGTGATAGAGCCTTCTTGTTGGTAAGAACAGAGTCCCTACTGTTGTGGCGCCTCACTCAAGGTCCTTGTTCTACCTGACTCTGGTTACGTATCAGCGCTTAGGGCTGCTCTCTGCAACCTGTAGTCCAGATAGCCTCCGGTTTTCTTATCACTAGGCATGAAGCTCTAGCAATGCTTCGGACTCCGGTGTCCGGTGAATTAGTGCAGGTAGTCCAATACCTGATGCACTGCTCTCTGTCTTCTCCACTATGCCCTTCGCCCTGCTTTCGCTCTTAACATAAGCACTTGTAGCTTTGATGTGAAATGTCAGCTTTCTCCAGAGCTCACTGAACAGCTCTCAGTATCCTCCAAGTCCAGACTGGACTGACACTGAACTGCACTGTCCTAAGACAGGAAGCAGACTCATCTGAGCTCTTCTCAGACAGGAAACTTGAATGAGACTGAACAATGAACACTGAACTCCTCTCCCTCCTAAGCTTGAATGGCTGACTGCTACGTGTCACTACCTCTTATACCCCTGGTGGGTGTGTCTGAAAGTGTGAGTGACGTGAATGGATATCAAGCTTTTGCGGTTACCTTCCTGTGCATTCTCCTGGATTATGTGTGCCTGACATAGCTGGGCCACACATCCCCCCTTGGTTAAACACAGCACTCCCGGGCTGTAAAAGAGAAAAAGAAACATTTTGTTTTGCATTAAACATAAACATTTTTAACTCATCCCATCCGGGAGGTAAGACTTCTTGAACGTTACAATTTGTACATTAGAAAAATACAAAAGTATCAAAGTATCAAAACATTCTCATTATACAAGACAAATTCTTGTGGAGGACCCGCACCAAAAACCTCCCACGTGGGTCCTGGGTGGGCTGCAGGACTTTATTGCTGCAGACCTCACTCTAGGCCCACCATACGGGTTTTTCCTTCAGAGGTATTTCAAGGCTTTGTGTAAAACCAAGATAATACACCGTAGTGCAACTATTTACAATATAAGTTCTTGGGCTGGCACAGTCCACAGCCACGCAGTCCATTGCATGGTTAAACACATTTCAAATAATTACATTATACTTTAACTCTTATTAAAGTGCAAATCTTGTAAAACTTTATACAATTTGTCAGTGACAATAAACCCTGTCTGGGTCTTGCTAACTAGTTTACTAGGACTACTCCTGATAGCGAATAGGTAGTTTTCCTTTAGTGATACGTTCTGACCTACGTGGGGTAGCGTCAGGTATAGTAGTCTCTAACCTATCTGTTCTGCGTAACGGCAAACTATAGATACGACTCCACCTCTCTAGGGACCTGGAAAGCATGCTGGCGACTGGGCGAGGCGGTACTGCTTCACCAGGGGACTCCACTTCTTGTGGTGCTGCTTCTTGCGGTTCCGCTGCTTGGGATCCCAATGGTTGAGGGTCTGCCGGAACAGGTCCTTCTGGAACTAACTCTACTGGCACAATTGGTATGACTGGAGGTAGAGACTCTTCTTGCGGTTGATAAAACTGCAGTACAGGAATGATTACAGCATCTCCCACTCTGGGCCAATCCGCAGGTAAATCTCCCAAATCCGTATGTATGACCGCTTCATTATTTTCTTCCTGATTGACAACAGGGTTTTCTTCACGGAGCTTTAATGGGCCAGGACACAACTTTAAATGATCTCTAGACACAGTTGCCGTCGTTTTTCCTCCATCCTTACTAATGGTACAGACCTTTCTGTTATCAAAATTGGAATTTTGCACGACATATGGCTCCTGTTCCCACTGATCATCCAACTTGTGCATTCTTCTTTTCCTTTTGAGCACCATTTCTCCAGGCATAAAAGGCGTAGCGGGAGCATTTTTGTTATAGTTCTTCTCTTGTTTTTCTCTTACTTTGTTGAGACTGTCTTCTACGCAGGCTTGTACTCTCTTGTACTGTTCCTGTCGATTCGTGTCCCAATCTTCAGCATTGTCATCAGCCTCTGGTTCTACCACACCCAGTTCCAAATCCATTGGCAGCCTTCCGGGTCTTGCTCTCATAAGGTAGGCTGGAGTGCAGTTGGTGGAACTTACTGGTATGTGGTTGTACAAGTCAACCAGGTCAGGTAACAAGTCTGGCCACCGATTTCTTTCTTCCAGGGGTACAGTTTTCAGTAAGTCGATGACAATGTGATTCATCTTTTCACAAAGGCCATTGGTTTGAGGGTGGTATGGTGTTGTTCTGATCTTCTTACACCCATACAAGTGACAGAATTACTGAAACAGTTCAGCTTCAAAGGCTGGACCTCGATCAGTCAGTACCTGCTCTGGATATCCGTGTGGTCTGCAGAAACTTGCTTGGAAGGTTCTTGCTGCTGTCTCTGCTGTCAGATCTTTGACAGGAGCGACCACCAGAAATTTGGAGTAGTGATCCACCATGGTCAGGGCATATGAGTATCCTGACCTGCTTGGGGACAACTTGACGTGATCCAATGCCACAATCTCCAAGGGACGAGTCGTCCGGATAGGCTGCAGGGGTGCTCTCTGACTATGATAGTCTTTTCGTCTGAGTCCACAGGGTCCACAGTTCCGGCACCACTTCTCGATGGAGCTGCGCATCCCTACCCAGTAGAACCGACACCTCAACAGGGTCTCCAGCTTTTTCCAGCCAAAGTGTCCTGCTTGATCGTGGTAGGCTTCTAACACCATTTGGATGTCTGCTCTGGGAACCACTATCTGCCAAACCATTTCATGGGTCCTTGGGTCGACATATCTCCTGCACAACTTCTCACGGTAGATGAACAACCGGCTTCTCTCATTCCACAGGAGCTTTGCTGGTATGGGTGCGTCTTTCTCCAAGGAGGAACCTTCCTGTTTTATCAGCTCCTTGACACGGCTGACCACTGGATCGCTGTCCTGAGTTTCCTTCCAGCTGTGATGAGGTAAAGGGTTCAACATCTCACCACACCGCTTTCTGTAGACTCGTTGCTCTTGGACCATCCCATTTCGGTGGAACGCAGGTAGCTCGATTTCTTCCAGATCATCTGATTCTTCCTCCGTGTCGGATTCATGCGGCATTCTGGACAAGGCGTCCGCGTTGGCATTTTTACGGCCTGCCCTGTACTTGATGGTAAATTGATAGTTTGACAGCCGAGCCATCCAACGTTGCTCCATGGCTCCCAGCTTGGCTGTTTCAAGGTGCGTCAAGGGGTTGTTGTCTGTGTACGCAGTGAACTTGTTGGAGGCAAGGTAATGTTTGAATCTTTCGGTAATGGCCCAGACCAGCGCCAAGAACTCCAGTTTGAAGCTGCTATAGTTTTCCGGGTTCCTCTCAGTTGGCCTGAGTTTTCTGCTGGCATATGCGATGACTTTTTCTTGGCCATTCTGCTTCTGACTGAGGACAGCTCCTAATCCTTCGTTACTGGCATCTGTGTACAGCAGGAACGGTTGGCTGTAATCTGGGTAGGCTAAGATTTCATCGCCTGTCAGAATTTCTTTCATCTCTTTGAATGCCTCAGCTTGTTCTTTACCCCAATTGAATGGAGGGTTTCTGCTCTTGAGAGGTTGTCCTACCAGGAGGTCCTGTAAAGGCGCCGCTTTCTTAGTGTAATCTTTTACAAACCTCCTGTAGTAACCTGTTAGTCCCAGGAACTGACGCACCTCCTTTAGATTCTTCGGCTCCGGCCATTTCTGGATGGCTGTGACCTTTTCGGGGTCCGGCGCTACTCCTTCGGAACTGACAATATGTCCCAAGTATTGTACCTTCCGTTTGAGCAGATGGCATTTAGAGGGCTTCAGTTTCATCCCATACTTGGATAGTGACTCGAATACCTCCGCCAGGTGCTTCAGATCTTCATATGTCTTGGAGTACACAATTACGTCGTCCAGGTACAGCAGCACAGTTTTGAAGTTGAGATGTCCCAGGCAGCTCTCCATCACTCTCTGGAATGTTCCTGGGGCACTGCTGAGGCCAAACGGCATTCTGTCAAACTCACAGAGTCCCATTGGGGTGGTGAAAGCAGTTTTCTCCCGATCCTCCTCAGCCACAGCTACTTGCCAGTACCCACTAGTAAGGTCGAGGGTAGAAAAGTAGTTAGTCGTTTTCAGAGCAGCTAAGGATTCCTCTATGCGTGGTAATGGGTATGCATCTTTATGTGTTATGCGATTGACTTGTCTGTAATCTACACACATTCTCATGCTACCATCCTTTTTCTTAACTAGAACTAGAGGTGCTGCCCAGGGGCTACAACTATCCCTTATCACCCCGGCTTCCTTCATGTCACGCAGCATTTCCTTAGCTTTCTGATAGTGGGCTGGAGGTATAGGCCTGTACCGCTCTTTGATGGGAGGATGACTGCCTGTAGGGATATGATGCTGTACTCCCTTAATTGTCCCAAAGTCAAGTGGGTGTTTGCTAAATACTTGTGCGTACTCTTGTACCACCCGTAGTACCCCCTGTTTCTGGTGGACGGAAGTGGTGTCTGTCCCTATATGAAGCTGCTGACACCAGTCCGCTACCGGGGTTGCCGGATCATTATTCCCCGCTGGTTGGCGGGAGGCTAAGGACTCGGTTGTGAGGATAGAATTGTTATCTACGGCATGTAATTTAGCAACTGTGGCATAACGTGGTAAATTTACTTCGTCGTCCCCCCAGTTGAGAAGTCGTACTGGTACTCTCCCATTTATTACTTCCACTACCCCTCTAGCAATCATGAGTGTAGGTCTGTGTTCTGAGCGATGGGGTTCTACTACTGCTTGGTAGTTCTGTCCTCTCAGACCTATGGCTGCTCTACACCATATTAACATTTCACTCATTGGGGGTATTACAATGGGGTTCGAGTCTGTGACCCGTACATTACCGATTTCACCATCTGTAAGCTTCGCTTGCTGCTGGCACATCAGGGCCCGGATCTCCCTCTGGATCACTCCCTTCTGCTTTGGCTTGGCAACTTCAGCGAGCTGTTGGAGCAAAAACACCACTTCTCCCAGACAGTTACTGATAATGTTAGTACCTAATATCACATTTAAGGCATTCTCCTCATTTACAGTCCTTACTACTAGAAGTCCCTGATCCTTCAGCTCCACCCTGCCCACTTTTACGTTCACGTTTTTGGCTCTGAGTACTTCAACAGGGAGACCATTGGTGGCGTACACTGTAAAGTCAGGGCTCGGGGGCTGGAGACTGTCCATGGACCAAAATTTATTATACAGGACATCAGGTATGATGGTCACCTGAGATCCAGTGTCCAGCAGGGCAGGGATTGCGA
Source organism: Oophaga sylvatica (assembly GCA_033576555.1). Taxonomy (NCBI): domain Eukaryota; kingdom Metazoa; phylum Chordata; class Amphibia; order Anura; family Dendrobatidae; genus Oophaga; species Oophaga sylvatica. The sequence goes on from JARQOD010009352.1 coordinate 7,970, forward strand.
TCCCGTCCAGGATGATGGACAGGTATGGTCTTCCTCCCACAAACCTGCGGTTCCAGTCTAAGGGGCCTGATGAGTCTACTCCTGGGTGTTGGCCCTCTGACCCAGGATCGGCTCGTTTAAAGGACATTGCTGAGCCATATGACCTTTTTGGTTGCAGCGGTAGCAGATGATCTCCCGGCGAGGATGGTGTTGATCAGGAGTCGCTCCTGGGGGTGGCGTGGTCCTCCTCCGATGAAGCGATGTCCTCCATTTCCTCCGGTTCATCCAAGGGACATCCTCCGGACAGTCGGCTAGTAGGATCTTTCCTCCTTCCTCTTTCCGCAGTTGCAGGGCATTCATTACAGTGGCCAAGTTCTTAGTCAGCTGGCGCACTTCTGAGCGCAGACATTCCAACTCACTAGGGGGCGCCACCTGCGTTTTAGCTTCTGCCACTTGCGGGGAAAAGGTGGGTACTGCCGGCTTAAGAGTGGCTTCACCCGGGTGATACTGATTTGCCACCTCAGGCTTTTCCAGGGGTCGCAGTCCTTTTATTGCCATGTCCTTTAGGGCATCAAAGGTGGCATCTGGATGATCCAAGGACCACCAGTTTACAGTCCTGCCTTCCGCTGGAGACCTCAGTCCCCGCACGAATTGCTCTTTCAACATTTGGCTCTCATCAATGGGACTTGTAGGGTTAGCCTGTTTAAGAGCTCGCAGGGCCCCCTGTAGTCGGCAGGCGTAGTCCCTAATACTGTCACCCGGTCTCTGGAAGCACTGATAAAATGCCATCCGGAGATCCGTTTCTGTGCGGTCCTCAAAGATGGCCTGTAGCTTTAAGAGAATCGCAGGTACCGACTCCTGGTCTGCAGTGGTCCAAGTCTCTACTTCTCTCTCAGCCGCACCAGCTAACTGTCCTATTACCACAGCAGCTTTTGCTTTTCAGTCATTGAGTACATATCCAAAATACTACATATTTTCCGTTTAAACCCTGGCAGGGTGTCTGGCTCGCCGCTGTACTGGGGGAGCCACTTCGCTCCAGGCATGTATGGGAGCGTTAGCGGCATGAGAGGGACCACCGGGCCAGGTGAGGGGCCCTCACCTCCATCCTGCACTACAACGCCAAGCGGTGGGCTATTGGGGCCACCGGCTGGGGCCGCTCCGTCTGCCGGTTGCTGCGACATGTTGATGCCCCCTTGGTTAATCTGAGCCTACCTCTTTCACAGGCTGCAGCGTCGCAGGCACAGCGGTGGAGACAGGACCTTTGTCCCTGGCGCTCTGATGTCAGAGCGTTCACTTCCTGTTTCACAGGACCTGCCGCCGCGTCAGAGTTGGGGGCGTGTCCAGGCAACAGCGCGCTTTTTCAGGTACGCCCCCCTTCTTCACCAGCGCCTGAGGGCGCGAATATTGCGGTAAAGATGGCGGTATTATGGCGCCAAACACAGCAAACAGTCTTTTTCACCATACAGTCAATATAGGCACACAGGAATCACAATTGCAAGCTTCGGATCCTGTTCGTGACGCCAGAAGATGAGTCGCACTTAGTACCAGGGCAATGGGGTACTCGGCACCGAGCCCATGAAAGTCTATGGGATTTGTCACTGGCAGCAGGACTCGGTCCGTGGCCCTGGGCGCTCATGCAATGGGGGGATATTTACAGGGGATTTGGTAGTTTAGATAGTTCGTGACGCCACCTGTGGTATCTGATCAATTGGACCAGCGCTGCTATATGGATCTTCACAGGGGATGTTAAGGGGCAGCTAGATGGGGGGTCTCCCACAGGTGAGACGGGTCCCTGGAAGTCTATGGTGATGATGCAGGGTGTAGTTAAGAATTCAGTCACACACAATGCAGCTTCTTTTCATACCTTTACTGGTAGATGGTTCAGGCAGGTCCCGGGGAGCTGGTCGGGGTGGAGAATGCACATTCGGGATAACCGCTGAGCAGGTTAGAGGCCTCCTTTACTTCAAATATATGTGAGTCCAAACTTGCATGAAGCGAAGTTAACTCTGCAATCTCCAGCTTTCTCAATAGCTGCAACGCCCGGCCGACATTGTGATAGAGCCTTCTTGTTGGTAAGAACAGAGTCCCTACTGTTGTGGCGCCTCACTCAAGGTCCTTGTTCTACCTGACTCTGGTTACGTATCAGCGCTTAGGGCTGCTCTCTGCGACCTGTAGTCCAGATAGCCTCCGGTTTTCTTATCACTAGGCATGAAGCTCTAGCAATGCTTCGGACTCCGGTGTCCGGTGAATTAGTGCAGGTAGTCCAATACCTGATGCACTGCTCTCTGTCTTCTCCACTAAGCCCTTCGCCCTGCTTTCGCTCTTAACATAAGCACTTGTAGCTTTGATGTGAAATGTCAGCTTTCTCCAGAGCTCACTGAACAGCTCTCAGTATCCTCCAAGTCCAGACTGGACTGACACTGAACTGCACTGTCCTAAGACAGGAAGCAGACTCATCTGAGCTCTTCTCAGACAGGAAACTTGAATGAGACTGAACAATGAACACTGAACTCCTCTCCCTCCTAAGCTTGAATGGCTGACTGCTACGTGTCACTACCTCTTATACCCCTGGTGGGTGTGTCTGAAAGTGTGAGTGACGTGAATGGATATCAAGCTTTTGCGGTTACCTTCCTGTGCATTCTCCTGGATTATGTGTGCCTGACATAGCTGGGCCACACTAATGTATATCTCACTACAGAGTGTGCCCCATTATCACTGGAGATTTATCTGGCAGACACACTGCTACCAATGTATATCTCACTACTGAGTGTGCCTCATTATCACTGGAGATTTATCTGGCAGACACACTGCCACCAGTGTATATCTCACTACTGAGTGTGCCTCATTATCACTGGAGATTTATCTGGCAGACACACTGCCACCAGTGTATATCTCACTACTGAGTGTGCCCCATTATCACTGGAGATTTATCTGACAGACACACTGCCACCAATGTATATCTCACTACAGAGTGTGCCCCATTATCACTGGAGATTTATCTGACAGACACACTGCCACCAGTGTATATCTCACTACTGAGTGTGCCCCATTATCACTGGAGATTTATCTGACAGACACACTGCCACCAATGTATATCTCACTACTGAGTGTGCCCCATTATCACTGGAGATTTATCTGACAGACACACTGCCATCAATGTATATCTCACTACAGAGTGTGCCCCATTATCACTGGAGATTTATCTGGCAGACACACTGCCACCAATGTATATCTCACTACTGAGTGTGCCTCATTATCACTGGAGATTTATCTGACAGACACACTGCCACCAATGTATATCTCACTACTGAGTGTGCCCCATTATCACTGGAGATTTATCTGACAGACACACTGCCACCAATGTATATCTCACTACTGAGTGTGCCTCATTATCACTGGAGATTTATCTGGCAGACACACTGCTACCAATGTATATCTCACTACTGAGTGTGCCTCATTATCACTGGAGATTTATCTGGCAGACACACTGCCACCAATGTATATCTCACTACAGAGTGTGCCCCATTATCACTGGAGATTTATCTGGCAGACACACTGCCACTAGTGTATATCTCACTACTGAGTGTGCCTCATTATCACTGGAGATTTATCTGGCAGACACACTGCCACCAATGTATATCTCACTACTGAGTGTGCCTCATTATCACTGGAGATTTATCTGACAGACACACTGCCACCAGTGTATATCTCACTACTGAGTGTGCCTCATTATCACTGGAGATTTATCTGGCAGACACACTGCCACCAATGTATATCTCACTATTGAGTGTGCCCCATTATCACTGGAGATTTATCTGGCAGACACACTGCCACCAATGTATATCTCACTACAGAGTGTGCCCCATTATCACTGGAGATTTATCTGACAGACACACTGCCACCAGTGTATATCTCACTACTGAGTGTGCCTCATTATCACTGGAGATTTATCTGGCAGACACACTGCCACCAATGTATATCTCACTACTGAGTGTGCCTCATTATCACTGGAGATTTATCTGACAGACACACTGCCACCAATGTATATCTCACTACTGAGTGTGCCTCATTATCACTGGAGATTTATCTGCAGACACACTGCCACCAATGTATATCTCACTACTGAGTGGCCTCATTATCACTGGAGATTTATCTGGCAGACACACTGCCACCAATGTATATCTCACTACTTGAGTGTGCCCATTATCACTGGAGATTTATCTGGCAGACACACTGCCACATGTATATCTCACTACTGAGTGTGCCTCATTATCACTGGAGATTTATCTGCAGACACACTGCCACCAATGTATATCTCACTACTGAGTGTGCCTCATTATCACTGGAGATTTATCTGGCAGACACACTGCCACCAGTGTATATCTCACTACTGAGTGTGCCTCATTATCACTGGAGATTTATCTGGCAGACACACTGCCACCAATGTATATCTCACTATTGAGTGTGCCCCATTATCACTGGAGATTTATCTGGCAGACACACTGCCACCAATGTATATCTCACTACTGAGTGTGCCCCATTATCACTGGAGATTTATCTGACAGACACACTGCCACCATGTATATCTCACTACTGAGTGTGCCTCATTATCACTGGAGATTTATCTGGCAGACACACTGCCACCAATGTATATCTCACTACTGAGTGTGCCTCATTATCACTGGAGATTTATCTGCAGACACACTGCCACCAATGTATATCTCACTACTGAGTGTGCCCATTATCACTGGAGATTTATCTGGCAGACACACTGCCACCAATGTATATCTCACTACTGAGTGTGCCCATTATCACTGGAGATTTATCTGGCAGACACACTGCCACCAATGTATATCTCACTACTGAGTGTGCCCCATTATCACTGGAGATTTATCTGACAGACACACTGCCACCAATGTATATCTCACTACGAGTGTGCCCATTATCACTGGAGATTTATCTGGCAGACACACTGCCACCATGTATATCTCACTACTGAGTGTGCCTCATTATCACTGGAGATTTATCTGGCAGACACACTGCCACCAATGTATATCTCACTACATGAGTGTGCCCATTATCACTGGAGATTTATCTGGCAGACACACTGCCACATGTATATCTCACTACTGAGTGTGCCTCATTATCACTGGAGATTTATCTGGCAGACACACTGCCACCAATGTATATCTCACTACTGAGTGTGCCCATTATCACTGGAGATTTATCTGGCAGACACACTGCCACCAATGTATATCTCACTACTGAGTGTGCCCATTATCACTGGAGATTTATCTGGCAGACACACTGCCACCAATGTATATCTCACTACTGAGTGTGCCCATTATCACTGGAGATTTATCTGGCAGACACACTGCCACCATGTATATCTCACTACTGAGTGTGCCCCATTATCACTGGAGATTTATCTGACAGACACACTGCCACCAATGTATATCTCACTACTGAGTGTGCCCATTATCACTGGAGATTTATCTGGCAGACACACTGCCACCAATGTATATCTCACTACTGAGTGTGCCCATTATCACTGGAGATTTATCTGACAGACACACTGCCACCAATGTATATCTCACTACTGAGTGTGCCCATTATCACTGGAGATTTATCTGGACAGACACACTGCCACCAATGTATATCTCACTACTGAGTGTGCCCATTATCACTGGAGATTTATCTGGCAGACACACTGCCACCAATGTATATCTCACTACTGAGTGTGCCCCATTATCACTGGAGATTTATCTGACAGACACACTGCCACCAATGTATATCTCACTACTGAGTGTGCCCATTATCACTGGAGATTTATCTGGCAGACACACTGCCACCAATGTATATCTCACTACTGAGTGTGCCCATTATCACTGGAGATTTATCTGGCAGACACACTGCCACCAATGTATATCTCACTACTGAGTGTGCCTCATTATCACTGGAGATTTATCTGGCAGACACACTGCCACCAATGTATATCTCACTACTGAGTGTGCCCATTATCACTGGAGATTTATCTGGCAGACACACTGCCACCAGTGTATATCTCACTACTGAGTGTGCCCCATTATCACTGGAGATTTATCTGGCAGACACACTGCCACCAATGTATATCTCACTACAGAGTGTGCCCCATTATCACTGGAGATTTATCTGACAGACACACTGCCACCAATGTCTAAACCTTTCCCGCGTCTCATTTTCTGTACTGGCCGGCCACCTTGGGGGGGGGGAAAAAAATTTTAAAGGGGGAAAAAATTTCATAATTGTGATCGGCTGCCCCTCTTCCCCGTCTCCCGGTTTTGTATTGAACTTGGGGCTTCTGCACCGTTTGTCCCGATGCCTCCCCGGGTTTTTTTTTTTAACCCGAAAATGTAGCAACGCTTCGGACCCCCCTGTCCCCCAATTTAGGCAGGGGGTTTCCCTTTCTTAAAAAAATTTTCTATGTTTCTCCATGTGCCCTTTGCCCTGCTTTCCCCCTTTTTTAAAATAAGCACTGGGGTTTTGGGAAAAAAGGGCCGCTTCAAAACCGAGCTGTGCCCAAAAACCTTTTGTTTTCTCCCAAAATCCCCACAGGGCCGGAAAAAACTGAATGGCGGGTCTGTCCCTTTTGACAGAACAACAAATAAGTTCGGAAGGAAAAATAAACCCCCAAAAGGAAATTTTTCTAGAAGGAAAAAATCCAAGGGGACCCCACTCCGACCTGGAGTAACTGAAAAGACTGACTAACTGCCCCGGGGGCGGGAAAAATCTTTACTTTTTTGGTATCTTCCCCCCAACGGGAAAAAAAAATTTTCTAGCCCGGTCATCCCCCTTATTTCTCAATGGGGTGTTGAAAAGTTTGGGGGCGGGGAATCATTTTCAAGGTTGCGTTCCCCTTTTGGGCACTTCCTGGATTTTTTTTTTTCCCCGGGTGCTGGGTACCATCCCCCCCGGGAAAAAACGCAAACCCCCGGGGGGTTAAAAAACAAAAAAAAAAATTTTTTTTTTGCATTTTAAAATTTTTAAACCTTCCCCCCCCCCGGGGGGGGAGGATTTTTTAAATTACATTTTGTACGTAGGGAAAAAAAAAAAGTTTTAAAAAATTTTTCTATAATAAAAAACTTTGGGGACCCCACCAAAAAAAACCCCCAGGGGCCCCCGGGTGGGGCGGACTTCTGAATGCAGACCCCCTTTGGCCCACCATACGGGTTTTTTTTCAAGGGGAATTGTGTAGATGGTTTTGGTAAAAAACCAAAAAAAAATGCCCGAAGCGCAACTTTTTTCAAATAAGTTCTTGGGGGTGGCAAGCCCACCTCTCAGTCCATGGGAAAGAGAAAAAAACCCAAAATTTTTAACCCCAATTTTTTAAGTTTTTTCACATTTCACATTTAAATTTTCCTTTAAAATTTTTAAATTTTCAAATTTTTCAAAATTTTTTTTTTCCCCGGGGATTCTATATGTAAAAATATGTAAACACTTTTCTTTAAAAAAATGAAATTTTTGCAAATTTTCTATCAAAATTTTTCATTTTCTTATTGCGGAAAAAACCCCCCGGGGGACCCGGGTTTTTCCCTTTTTAAAAAAATTTCATGATGTTTTCCACCCCGGGGTGGAAAACGGTTTTCTTTTTGGGCCCCAAAAAAAAAAGTCTGGCCCGAAAATTCGTTTGAGGGCCACACTTTGTGCGAAAAATGGGGGACCAAAGGGGTTTTCGGCAAAAATTTTTGGGTTCTCGTTTAAAAAAAGCTGGTTAGGCTGCCCTTTTAAAAATGTGGTCGATCATCCGGTTGCGATCCAGAAAAGAGTCGAGGTTTCGTTGGGGACCTTTTTGGTTTCTACGGGGGCATGGGGTAGGCGCCCGTTCGATGTCGGCATCGCGTTTGCGAAAGCAGGGGGGGATGCTGAATAGGAGCACAATGTGGTGTGATGCAAGGGAAACAGGTGTGCCAATGGGTCGTTGGGGCCCTAAAACCCGTGCTGCGCGCTCCCAGGGAAAACGGGGCCCCCCCGGGGTTCCTACCGGGGGGGAACCCCAAAAACCCCGGGCCCCCTGGCCCCGGGGCACTCCGGAAAAAAGGGGCCCCCTCACCCCCTTTTTCTCCCGCCCCATCATCGGGGGGTGGGGGGTAGCAAATTTTTGGGGCCCCGGGCCCCGGTTTCTTTCACCCCTTTCCCAGCGGGAATTGGAAAACAGGTGAGGGGTTTGCTTGGGAGGGGAAACTTGGGTCCCACAGAGCCGCTGTATCTGGGCACCCCCGGGGGTTCCCCCCTTCCCCAGGCTGCATGCCTGGGGGAAAAAATTTTTTAGCACCGCTTTCTTTTTCGCAGCTCCAGCATAGTTTGCTTTAAGGGTTTTTGTATTTGGGGTTTGGGTCCTTTTTAAACAACATTTTTTCCCGGGGAACGGGCCCCCCGCTCCCCCGCCCCAAGCTTTGTGTTTTGCCCTTTTTGCCACCTCCCAGGGGGTGAATTTTTTCCCTTGGAAAAATTTTGGGGCTTTTCCCGGGGGGGCGGGGTTTTTCGTCTCCCCCTTGGGAAAAGGGGGTGAAGAGGGGGCGGATTCCCTTTGCATGGGGGGAGGACCGCACATTGGGATTTAAAAATTTGGGGAGGGGGGCCAATCTTTCGGCCTCAGGGGGGCACGCCCACAATGACGCCCCCTTTTTCCCCGGGGGCCCCCGGGCCCCAAAAAAGGCGCAAAAGGGGTTTTTTGGGGCCCAAAAACACAAACATCTTTTTCACCCAAAAAGTTCAAAAAAGGGCCCCGGGATACAATTGAAAACTTTGTACCTGTTTGTCCCCAAATTGTTTTTGGGCCCCCACCCAAAATTTTGGATCCCCGGGTATGGGGTCTCGGAGCCGACCCGGGGAAAACAGGGGGGTTGTCACGGTAGCGGGGGCCGGCCCCGGGGGCCCGGGGGTCGTTTCAAAGGGGGGGTTTTTTTCGGGGGGTTTGTAGGGGATTGGAAGCCCCCGGGGTACTGGTTTTAATTTTAACCAGGCTGCTTAAAAAGGGTTTCACGGGGGTTTTTATGGGGGAGCTTGGTAGAATTCCCCGGGGGAGACGGGTCCCGGAAGTCATGGTGGTGACAGGGGCAAAAGAATTTTGTCCACAAAAGGTAGTTTTTTGATCCTTTTATGATGGTGGTTCAAGCAGGCCCCCGGGGGCGGGGCGGGGGGGGGAGTGCACATTCCCGGGAACAGCGAAGGGTTGAGGCCTCCTTTCTCCAAATTTTTTGTGAGGCAACTTGCCTGAACAAGTTAACTCTAAACTCCCCCCTCTCAATAGCGTACTCCCCCGGGCCCAAAGTTGGGGGTGGAAATTTTCTAAATTGGGAAAACTAAAGGCTGCCACATAAAAAATTCCCCCTAGCGGGTCCCCCCAAACGGGCGCAAAACTAAAAGCGATCGCTTTTGGGGGGATTGTTTTTTTTTATAAAGTGGGGCCCCCCATTTTTTTTGCGAAAAGTTAAAAGACGCTATCGCCTTTAGCCCTCTTTTAAAGACTTTTTGGGGTTTTTAAAAAAACCGCAAAACCTAAAAAAAGGGCCCCCCACTGCGATTAATACTTACCCCGCGGGAGCCCGACGAAAAAATAGGGCCCCCCAAAAGATTCCACCCCGAGCGGGGAAAAACAGCAGGAAGCTGCGCTGGCAGATGCCCCAAAAGAAAAAAACCCCCCCAACGGGACGAAAAAGTGACTTTTTTTTTGCGACCGTTAGCGATATTTTTTTGTGTGGTACCCTTTAAATCATAATTGCTTCAGGTAGACCCCTTTCCCTTCCCCGGTTATATTGCCTTAGGGGGCTGCTCTCTGCGACCTTTTGTCCAGATGCCCCCGGTTTTCTTGTTACAAAAAAAAACGTACAACCCTTTGGAAACCCCGGGGTTTCCCCGGGAATTTAGGGCAGGCAACCCAAAAACCTAAAACCTTTTTCCCATGTCTTCCCCACGGCCCCCTTTGCCCTTTTTTCCCCCTTAAAATAAGCCTGGGGGCTTTTGGGGAAAAGGTCAGCTTCACCCCGAGCCGCTGCACCCCGTTTTTTCCAAAAAACCACCAGGGGGCCGGAACCCCGAAAAGGCTTTGTCCCTTTTTTCAGAAGCTAACAAAAGAAGTTTTACTGAACACTAAACTCCCCACAAACGATCTTTTTTTACGGAAAAAATCCCAAAGGGGTTTACTCATCCCCCGGGCCCCCCCACAAATTTAAAAGGGTGGGCTCAACTGTTGGGGGAAGGGGAAAATTTTTTACTATCTGGTGATCTCCCCAGACGGGAAAAAAAATTTTCCCAGCCACTGTCACTCCCCCCCCTTTTTTCTCAGATGGGTGTGTTGAAGAGGTGAGTGGGGAGTGAAAGATTTCAAGCGTTTTTTACCTTCCCGTGCCCTTCCTGGCTTTATGTGTGCCTCGTAGTGGGGTCCCCAAATGTATATTCACTACAGAGGGTGCCCCCTTATCATGGGATTTTTCTGACAGAAAACCCGTCCTTTTTATATCTCATACTGAGTGGTCTTTTCATGGAGATTTATTCCAGAAACCCTGCCACCCCAAAGTATATTTTTTTAAGTGTGCCCCCTTATCATGGAATTTATCTGGCAGGAAAACCCGCCACCCGTGTATATTTACCGAGTGTGCCCATTACACTGGAGTTTTTTCTACAAAACACTGCCACCCAAAAAATAACCACATGGGGTGGCCCCATTTAAAAAGGGGTTTTTGGCAACCGCACCAGTTTTAAAACCCCTACTGATGGGCCCCCTTAAATGGGGATTTTTTGACAAAACCCCTTTCCACCCCTGTATATTCACTAGAGGGGCCCCTTAAACATGGGGATTTATCTGACAGACACACTTTCCAATGTATATCTCCAAAAGGGGTTTTCATTATCACTGGGGGTTTTTTGGGGAAACCCGCCCCCAAAGTATATCTCACTACTGAGTGGCCCCTTTTTTATGGGGGATTTATTGGGGACACACTGCCCCCTGTATATCTCCTACCGAGGTGCCCCTTATCATTGAAATTTTTTTGGGAGCACACTCCCCAATTTTTATTCACTACTGATGTGCCCCTTTTTCACTGGGAAATTTTTCTGGCGAACCTGCCCCCCAAATTTTAAAAACATTTGGGTGCCCCCCCTTTATGGGGGAAATTTAACTGACAGAACACTCCCCCAATGTATATTCAAAAACTGAGTGTCCCCCCCCTTTAAACCCCTGGGATTTATTTGGGAGAACACGAAAAACCCAAAAAATATCTCACTACTGAGTGTCCCCCCCTTTAGGGGGTTTTTCTGGCAGACACACGCCACCCTGTATATCCACTAGAGTGTGCCCCCTTACCTGGAGATTTTTGGCAACACACTGCCCCCCTGTAATCTCATACTAGTGTGCCCCATTATCACTGGAGATTTATTTTGGCAGGGCACACTGCCCCCAAAGTATATCCCCCACAACTGATGTGCCCCTTTTTCATGGGATTTTTTCTGACAGACACAAATTTCCCCAAAAGTATATCTCACTACTGAGTGGGGCCCCATTATCACTGGAGATTTTTCTTCAGACACCAAAAGCCACCAAAGTATATTCATACGGGGTGGCCCAAAAATCACTGGGGATTTTTTTTCTGTTCCCGGAAAACACGGGTACCAATGTATAACCCTATGAGTGTGCCCCATTATCACTTGGGGATTTATCTGGCAAAACACTCTGCCCCCAATGAATTCCACTCCCGAGTTTTGCCTCTTATCACGGGGGATTTATCTGGGCAGCACACAGCCACCAATGTAAATCTCAAATACTTTAGTGTGCCCCATTATCACTGGAGATTTTTCTGACAGACACACGGGCCCCCAATGTATATCCACTAAATGGGGGTGCCTCATTATCAAGGGATTTTTCTGGAAAAGACACACTGCCACCCAAAGTAAAAACTCAATTCAGAGGGGGTTTCCCCAAATTTCCTTTTGGATTTATCGACGACACACTGCCACCCAAGTTTTCTCATACTGAGTGGCCCCATTAAACCCCTGGGGGATTTTTTCTGTCAGACACACGCCACCAAGGGAAAATCTCCCCCCTTTTCTGAGGTGCCCCCTTTCACTGGGGATTTATCTGACAGAAACCTGCCATCTTTTTTTAAAATTTACTACTGAGTGTGCCCCTTTTTTCATGGGGATTTATCTGACAGACACCGCCACCAATGTAATCCAGTACTGAGTGTGCCCCCTTTTCACGGAGTTTTCTGACGCACACTCCACCCAAAGTAATCTCAGTACTGAGTGTCCCCCTTAAAACCCGGAGATTTATTGGCGACACACTGCCACCAAGATACTCCCTACAGAGTCCTATATCAAGGGATTTTTCGGAACCCTGCCACCAAAATTTTACTCGTACTGAGTGTGCCCCCTTATCACTGGAGTTTATTGAAGACACACGCCCCAAAAGTATACTCCCGTACGATGTGCCCCTTATCACTGGATTTTTTTTCTGACAGACCACTGCCACCAATGTTTCTCATACTGAGTTGCCCCCTTATCACGGAGATTTTCTGGCAGAAACCTCCACCAATGTATATCTCACAAGAGTGGCCCCAAATTTTACTGGAATTTCTGGCAACACACGCCAAAGATACTCATACTGAGTGGCCCCATTATCACAGGGGATTTATCACAGACACACGCCCCCAAAGATATCTCACTACGAGTGTCCCCCAAAACCTGAGATTTTTCTGGAGACACACTGCCAAAATGTATATCTCACTACTGGTGGCCCATTACACTGGAGATTTATCTGGCAGACCAGCCCCCCAATGTATATCCCATAGATGTGCCTATTATCAATGGAGATTTACGGCAAACCCCGCCACCCAAAGTTTTCTCTTAATGATGTGCCCCTTGTCATGGAGATTTTTCTGGCAGACACACTGCACCAATGATATTCCCCTACTGGTGTGCCCCATTGTCACGGAGATTTTTCTGGCAGACACACTGCCACCATGTTTCCACTACTGAGTGTGCCCCCTTATATGGAGATTTTTCGGCGCACACTGCCATCAAATTTTAAATTTTATGAGTGTCCCCATTGTCCCGGAGATTTATTGGGGAAAACACTGCCACAATGATATCTCACTAGGTGCCCCATTATCACTGGAGATTTACTGGCAACACACTGCCACCAAAGGTTTACATGTATTTGCGGCTAACATACCATATAGGGTTCAGACACCACATGGTGATCTATATAGCCATATATTGTCCTGTACGGATTTTATTTTATTGCCGTTATCCGAATACATAACGTATCTATACAGTATTTTGCCCCTGTAGGGCCCCTTTTAATTTGCTGCTATCTCGATTTCAAAAACTTAATCTAGGCACTTTTTGCCATTCAGGCGGGTTTTTTAGAGCCACCGGGCCCCCCACCCTTTTTTTTGGTTTTCATTAAGAATAAAGGAGTTTATATACTATTTTGATTTTAAAAATGCACAGGTGAATCGAAAACAATCCCTCAATATGCTGCCCTTGTATCAGACTTTGAGTATTGATCCCTAATACTCTTTTTGATATATATTTCAACCCCGGGCACATCTCTCCCATTTTAATTTTAAATTTAACCCAATTAGATACCTAATATCTTTTTATGCATATAAGTTCAAGCTGGAATTTTTGCCTTTTAGGTTACATTTAGAGCCACCCCGGCCCCCTTTTCCTAATTTGGATTTTATTAAAGGCAAGTGGTTTTTTAACGTTTTTTAATATACTTTATTAATTATCATGGGCCCCCGATCTAAATTTTTTATTTAGGCCCTAAAAGGGCAACATTCAGGAAACCCAACCAAAAAAAACCCATAAGGAATTCTCTCCTCTAAAGGTACCTCTATGTGTTAGCTTCTATTTAACCTTTAAAAATTGTAACAAAGGGGAAAATAAAACTTGTATTCCCTTCCTTTTTAGGAAATCTCCCTTTCTATTCATACTTTTCCCTCGCCCAAAAGCATTGGGAAGTTTTGGGATTTCCAATCACTTTTAAAAATTGTTCCTCTCACTAATATGGAAGCTCACTCGAGGGTCTTTTCCTTTTTAACCCACCTTTTAATAGGTCTTTTTTGACCAAAGGGGTCATATTTTTGTTTTGTGCTTTTTTTTTTGTTTTTTTATTTTGTGTATATTCTTTGTTTCAGATGGCGAAGGCCCCTTTTTTGGACCGAAACTTTTCAATCTGTTTTTTCTGCAATAAACGGGTTTTTAGCCCCAATACTTTAGGCCCCATATGTGCGCTGCAAATAAAAAAAAAATACAATAAATCTTGGGGGTGGGAGCCGGTGCCGGTGTCCTGAGCAGGGGGGGGAACGGCCCCTTTGGGGGGACAGGTGCCGGTGTCACTGCTGGCTCAGGCCACGGCCCCTGCGATTTTTCCCTTCCCGGTCTACCGCTGCGCGCCGCTCCCCGCCGGCCCCTTGAAATGACTGTTCGGGCAGGGGGCGCAGCGCGCACTACTAGTCATCGCGCCCTTCAGGGTGAACCTGCCCCTCTGGCCGAGCAAACGCAAAAAGGGCCCCCCCCCATTGAAAAATCAGACAAAAAAATCCGTTTACTCATACCTACCTGACGCACATGTGAAAACATCTTTTTAAAAAGGAAAATTTTTTTGAAACATCGTATTTATTTTGTTAAGTTCTGTATAAGTAGTAGAAAATAAAGGAATAAGAATCTACTCCCCGTATGGTTAGTTTCAGAAAAAACCTGGGGGTAACAAAATCTTTTAAAAACCCCCTTGCCAACCCCCTTTTTCCAAAACCCTTTAAAGGGCTTTGGCAGAAAAAAATATTACAAAAAAAATAAAGAATAACCAAAAAATCCCCTGTGCGCAATTGAAGAGCATAGTACATATCCCCCAATATTAGGATCTAATGTCCACTCTTAAACAGCTCCCATTGAGAAACCCAAAATTGGTTGAATAAAATAAAGCTCCCTTCTTAATGAATAAAACCTTTTAAATGGGCGTTTACCACTGAATCACTCAGTGGATAAATCTCCCGGCTGCCCTACCTACCGCCTTGAGCCACGGATTTTCAGCGGGATAAACGGTGGGAGCTGAATCCTTCGTAGGGGCGACATAAGCCCTCACTTTTTGTGAAGTACATGAGGCCCTATAGTGCAACTGATGATACTGACCCCCCATAATCAATGATGATACATGGGGCCCCTATAATGCAGTGATGTACGAGGCCCGTAAGCATTGATATACATGAGGCTCTTAAAATGTCGAATGATCATGGGGGCCCCTATGTGCACAGTGAGAAACTGGGGCCCTAAACTTTAGATAATGGGGCCCCTTAGTGCACAGTGAGATACAGACCCCTTAGTGTCACTGTGATATATGAGGCCCTAAATGCAGTGTGATCATGAGGCCCTATGGCACAGTGAGAAATGGCCCTATAATGTACATATGATCGAGGCCCCAATATTGCCAGGGGAAAACATGAGGCCCTATAGTGCACAGTGATGTACATGGGGCCCTATATGCAGGATGATCATGGGGCCCCATAGTGCACTTTGTTTTGGGGCCCCGTAGCACGGATGATACATGGGGCCTAAAATGCAGTGATGAACGGGGCCTATAGGGGGACATGATGATACATGAGGCCCATGTGCACACTGGATTTTTGGGCCCCTTAGTGCACAGTGAGATAATGACCCCCTATAGGCACAGTGACGATACATGAGGCCCTATAGGACAGTGACGATCTACCCCCTAAGTGCATTTGATTTGAATGGGGGGGAAAAGTGATACTGGCCTCCCCACTAAATAGGAACAGAGCCTCTGTAAGGCAGCAATTCCTGGCCCCAAGATCACACTTTTTTTCAAAAAAAATAATCATAAAACACATACCTCCCAACCCGTCCCGGCTCACAGGACAGCCCCGTTTTTGGGCCCCTGTCCCGCTGTCCCGAAAATGACGTGCTGTAAGCCCCGGACTCCCGGAAATGACCGCTGCCCTAATTTCCCCAGGATGGGGGGATCTCTCAGCTAGCAGCGCCCTTCAATCCCCGGCTCCACTCCCAAGGGGATCCCCGGAGTCCCAATTTGCGCCCGCCTTTTGAAGGGGGAACTCCCCTAAAAAACCCGGGGGTTTTTTTAAAACCCGGGGGCCCTTTGCTGTAAGTGACCCCCCGGAAAGGGTCACTATTTCCCGGCTTTTCAGCTATTTAAGCCGTATTTCCCGGGGAACGTAATGGGGGGAAATCCTGGGGGGAAAGTAAACCTCCCAGCCAACAGGGCCCCACCCCACGTAGATAACACTTTCGCCCCGCCCCAGCGAATGCCAAAGGGCACCCTTTTCCCCCCCCCTGCCCCCCCAAACACAGCTCCTGCAAGTAACAGGACACTTGTCAGGGCGGGCCCCCGGTTTTTGGGCCCCGTAACACACGGCCCCCTTTGTACACCCGCACACACAACCCCGCTCGTAAACTCGTAACACACGCGGCCGCTCCGTAACCTGTACACAATGGCCATACGTACACCTCGTAACACACGCGGCCGCCCCATACCCTCTTCACACGCGACTCCGCTCCGAAACCCCTCGCCAAAAGGCCCCGCCCCGTACACCTCGTACACACACGGCCACTGACACCCGCCACACGGCTCTGTTTATACATCGAAAATACGCTCTGCCCATAACCTTGTCCTACGCGGCCACGCTCCATACACCAGCACACAGGGTTTGCCCGACAACCTTCCCCCCCTTACAACCACGCCGGGCCCGCTCCGTACACCTAACACACCGCTCGGCTCCGTACCCCTTAAACCCCGGGCCACGTCCGTAACCTAAAACACACACGGCTCGGCTGACACTCTTACAACGCGGCCCCGCTGTACACCCGTAAAACACCCGGCCACCCCCGACACCCGACACAGGGCTTGCTCCATAAAACCCTCGCACCAGGGTCTGTTACACCCCACTGTAAACCCCTCCCCCCCCTCACACATAAAGTCCACATCCAGCACCATCGAACCCAGCACATAGAGTCCCATGCAGAAAGGGGGGAGCTTGCTGGTGTCTGTCTGAAGCTATGGAGAGAGTCCTTGAAAAGGGATTTTTTTTTTTTTCCGGGGACACCTCCTCCCTCCCCGAAAGAGAGATTTTCCCCTGGTGAGTCGGGGGCTGAGCCCCGGGCTCCCACCCCCCAGCAAAGCCGGGGGGGTGGAGGCCTCACAAAAAACCTCAGGGGGCCATACCACTAGCCCGTCCCAGGGAGGATGGTAGGAAAAACCCTCGGGGGGGCCCCAAGACCCCCCGGGGGTAAACCTCCGAGGCCGAGACCGAGACCGTGGCGGTTCCTCCCCCAGGAGGAGAGGGCGGCCAGGGAGGGCGGTTGGGGGAGCCCCCCCCATTGGGGCTCCAAGGCGCGGGGGGGCCGTCACCACCCAGGGTCCTGAACCCCCGCGCACCCTGCGAATAAAGAGGCCCCCAAACAGCTGAGGAGACTCCGGGAGGAGTTAAGGGAGCACGTTATCTTTTAAAAAACAAGCCCCCGCCCCAAGGAGAGCAGAGGTCCCACCAAGGTGAGGCTGAAGGGGGCCATTAAACCCCGAACAAAGGAGGGCAGGACCTGGCGGGAACGGCCCCCCCGAGGAGAAATAAGGAACACAACTGGGTTTAGGGCCCTGACCCGGGGTGGGGTCCTGGGGGTCAGGGGCCCGCCAGGTGGAGGAGGGAAGGAGGGGATGGTGGCTGTGAGGCATCTGCGCCACCCCCCTGAAGACCGTGAGTGTAAACACCCCAGGATCATACGGGGAAGCCCCCGAGCAAGGGACTCCCCCCAGACCCCCAAAATTTGGGAGAAAATGGAGCGAGGGAGTGGTACCATGAGGGGGGCGCCTTCCTGAAAACAAGTGCGGCGACGAGTCCCCAGCAGGGTTTGGGAGCTTTGTTTGGGGGGGATTCTGCGAGGATGGGCAAACCGGGGGGGGAAAAAAAAAAAAAAAGCCAATTTTCCCCACCATAAAAAAAATTTTCTATGCCCCCCCTTCAGGGGGGCCCCCCGCCCCGTTGTGTGGAACCCTACCCCCCCCCGGCCCGGGCCCCGTGGTGGGGCCGCAGCAAGGGAGTGGGGGGAGAGGGGAGTCTGCCCGGGTCTGGGTGCCCCGTCTATTGTGGCAGCTCGGGCTCAGGGGGCTTTTGGGGAGTGCGGGGCCGGTTGTTTATGGTGGTGGTGCTCGGGCCGTCCTCGAGAGGGGGGTGGCCCGGACCTGGGGGTCGGTACAGCCGGGGGCCCCTCTCGGCGGTGAGATTTGGGGGCCGGCCCCCCACACGCGGGTTGTAAGACTGGATCACTTTTGGGGTCCAAATAGAAAGGGCGGGAGTCTGCCATAAGGCAACATGAAAAAAGAAAGTTGTTGGCGCCTCCGGGCGGTGCCCCGCGGCGGGTCGGGGTCCTCTGCGCGTGACCAAAAAGGGGGTCGCCCCGGGGGCCCCCGCCCCCGCTGGACCCCGGGGGGGATGGCCGCCCTTCCAAAAGCAAGTTGTGGGTACAAGAAGGCGGTGGTCCTTGGGGGGGGCCTCCCCCTCCTGGCCCGGTCCCCCCCCTGTCGCTCTGGCGGGGGGCGTAGCCTGCAGCTATTTCCCCACCCGCTATGATGGGGTGGGGGGGGGGTGGGGCCTGGGGGCCGCAGTTTCCCCCTCCGCGTGTTGTGGTGGGGGGGGGGGTCGTGGCCCTTTTCTGGCTTTGCTCTACCCCCAGGGCCGTGACCGGGGGGGGACGGGGCCCTCGGCAGGCCCGTGCCTTCGCCCCCCCCAAAAAAAATCGTGTAGAAAAGCGGAAAGGGGGTTCCCGGGGCCCACAGCCCACTTACCCCATTGTTGGTGCAGTGGTTCTGTGCCCCAAAGGGCCGGCAGGTCCCAGGGGGGGCGGGGTGCAATGGCGAGCCCGGCTCTGCCCCAAATGTAAAAAAAAAAAAAAATGGGCCAGAGACCCGGGGGAAGAGCTGCTGCCCCTGAGCCGGCAAGGGTTACTGAGTGGGGTCTGCCTTGGGTCTTAAAGGGGGGGCGCACTCCTGGGCAAAAAAAAAATGCGGGGCAGAGCAACCCACAGCCAGGGCCCCCCGCAGTAAGATATGCAAAAAAAATAACATTGACATTTTTGATGAATTGGTAGGGTGAATGAGTGGATGATGACATGAGTACGTGGATGGGGGAGTGGATGTGGAGTAAATGTGGGGGGAGTGATGTTGGTGCAAGTGAAGACGGGCGGTGAGGGGGGGCTGGCCCACGGGCCCCCAGCCATGGCCCTGTATTTTTGGGGGGGGCTACGGGGGGGTCTCCTTGCCCTGGGACTCTGGGGCGGAAATTTTGCATCGCCGATTTCTGGGGGGCCCTTTTAAAAAAGGAAAAAACGGTCGGTAAATGTGGGGGGAAGAGGGGGGGACCGTTTTTTTCTGGTTGGAGAGAAGGGCCCTGGCCGCCTCCAAGATAGAAGGGGGGGGAAAACCCATTTGGCCCTTCCTCACCCGGGCAAGGGGTTGGCCAGGAGTAATGGGCCCGTTTCGGGGAGGGGCGGTGAAGCTTGCCCACCCAGGAGAGGGGTGGACTCCCCCTGAAGATGGGTTTTTGGGGCGAGGGGACATTTTTCCCCTGTTCCACCCCTGGGGACCCTTTTCTTCGACATTTTTTTCCCCGGGGAGGGGCTAAGCTCTTTGGCGAATTACAGCTGGTGAAGGGGGCCCCCGGGGGCGAGATTTCGCCGAAAAAAAAAGCTTTGTCTCCCCAAAAAGCCGAAAAAAAGGTACCATGGGATTTTGTAACGATCACCTCCGGCGTTGACATCTGACGTGGTTTTCCCCGTTAGGGGGAAGCAGGACGCCCCCAAAAAAAATCGGAATGAGTTCGGTTTGGGTCGGGGGGCGGACCTTCTGGAAGGAAGGTCCGGGGGGTCCGCACCCACATCCCTTCCTCCGTTTCCTAGGGAGGACAGGACCTGGCTTTCCCAAAGGCACCCCGAAGGTCTCCCCCAAAGGGGGGACCCCGCCCTCAGCCCCAGCTAAGGGTGCAAAAAGGGCCCCTTGTGTGGTGGGGTAGGTCCTCGCCGCTCTTGGGATTTTCGGTGCCCCCTGTGGGGTGACCTAGGTCCCCCTAAGCCGCCCCCTCACCCCTTTACCAAGCTGCTTCGGCCCCGGTGGGGGGAGACTGTGGGGGGGAACCCTGGCGGGCAACCTCTGCTGTGGCAGGTGGGGGTGGTGGGAGAGGGGCTAAGGGGCCCGTGAGGAGGACAAGGCCAATAGAGGGCCCCTTTCCAAGGAGACAGGAAAAAGCGCCACAAAGGTGGGGGGGGGGAGAGCCTCAGGAAAATGGGGGATACCCCCCCTCTATGCCGGTGGCCGGTGTTTTGGGGGCCCAGGAGGGGAAAGAGGTATGCAAGGAGAAAGGGGGAGGGAGAGGGAGGCAAACCCTAAATGACTCCGAAAACTCCCCCCAAATAGAAAGTATGGATAGAGGTCACGGACACCCTACAGTAGAGAAGGTGAAAAAAAGCGTACCGGAAGGAGGAAAAGAAGGGGGGTCAAGCCCCCAAACCCCTCCCCCGACCGTAAGTACCCAAAAGGGAAGGGGCTCACCGGCTCCCCTCGATCCCCCCCTCCAACGGGTACCAAGCCCTCACGCCTTGGAGATAAGGTGGGGGCGAGGGGCCCGGGGCGGCACGGGGGGCCTTTCAGGGGATGGGGAGTCTGTCCCCCGGGACCCTTTCCTCTGGGGGGGGACAGACCTGGGCCGGGAAAAGGGAGCCCAGGGGGAGGATACCTCGTCCCCCAAAAAGGGAAGGTCAGCCCCCTTTTCGGAGGGGAAAGATGGGGAAGACGGGGGGGGAAAGAAGAAGCCATCAAACCCAAAATCCCTGAGGGAGGAACCCCCCCCGTTGACTCTGGCGCCATTAATGTCGCCAGTAAAAGCAGATCGGCCAGATTTGGGGTTTTTTTTTTTTTCACCCCATTTTTAGGCTGAAATTTTGTTTTTGCAAGAGACGAACTAACAGCATGGGTGGGGGCCAACCATAAGCCGGGGGGAGTGGAGGTGTGGGCCCCCCAAGGTCTCTTGCGCCGAACCGATAGTGGGGGGGGCGGGTTTTTGGTAGAAATGGGGGAGCCCGGTCTTAGAGTTTTCATGAGGGGACAGGGGCTTGCTCTAAAAAACCGGCCCACAAGCCAGGTGGGACCGCAAAAAGCTCTTCAGAAGATCAACCCTTTTCTTTTACCACCGCAGGTGGTCTTCGGGGGGTTTTACTCATTCAGATCCGTGATAGGGGGGGCCCCGGGGGCCACCCCGGCTTACGATAGTACAGCTTAAATAGTAAAGCTAGGAAGCCGCCGGGGGATGCCAATCCCGGGACACCCCAGGTCACGGGGTTTCACCTTCTAAAGGGACTGTAGGGCTAGGATAGATAGGTTTTTTTTTTAAGGGGGATCCATCTTTTTGCATGTCCCGGTTTTAGGTGGAATTCTCCCATCACTTTTTAATTTTTTTTTCTCTGAATGTTTCAGAACCCCCCAGATGGGAAAAAAGGGGTTGGAAGTAATTTTACCCCCCTTGGAAGAAGCGGAAGTGAACAACCTGGAGGAATTTTTTCGAGCCAGGTACCGCTTTTGGCTCTGTGATTAGTCTGAGGGGGTGGGATTTTTAAAAGAGGGGGGTGGTGGGGTTCTTCCGCACTCTCGAGCCTCAGGATCTAAAACAGGCTCCTGTACAGGCCTTGAGGAGGAAACTCAGCTTGTCTCGACGGGGGGGGACCGTGGGGAAAATCCCCGGGGGTAAGTTTTTGCTCAAAGGTGTAAAAGGGATAGGCAACCTCTTGGTTTTTGAGAGGGATTTCGGATGACGCTCCCCCCACCCTTACAAAAACTGTAAATGCAGTGAATTTTAAAAAAAGGTGCTTTCCTCTGAGACCATTCCCGGGCCCGGGATGACCCCTTCTTGATGTTTTTGGGAGAGGCAATCAGGGAAGAGGAAGTGAACTGGCCATTGATGGGGTTTGGCCCCCAAAAAAACGCCAGGTTTATTGCTTAACTCCGAGTTTTTTCAAGCCTTTTGGGGTCCTTTGGCCCCCCCCTTGACTGAGGTTTTAATGAGGGCCCTTTTCCCCGGGGGCTCTTTCCCGCTCAATAGGAGGTCAGCCCAGATTATCCATCAAAGGAAAAGGGTTCCCGTAAGAATTGGCGTCCCATAGCGCTTTCAGTGTGGACCCGGGGGTTTTGGCAAAGGGCGTTTAATCACGTGAAGTTTGCACCCCGGCTCCCTTTTGGAGGCACAGCACTGCTCTGTTCCCGGCACATACTTTATGCTGTGCTCGTGCCGAGAGGCAGGGAGCAGGGCAGGGCGGGTCATGGGGGGTACTTGCTGTCCTTTGATCAACGAAGGGGCCTTTGACCGGGTGAATCCGATACCTCTGGTCTGCCTTTTGAAATTGGTTGCCTGGGGGATTTGTAAATTGTTAAGGACCTTAAACCAGGGGGTGAGACTTTTCCCCCGGAACGGTTGGGTTGGTCACCCTTTTGAGGGGGAGTTCCGGGGGCCGCCAAATTGTCCTCTGAGCCCACTTTTATTGTGTTGCGATCGATCCTTTTTGAGGGGGTAGACGTGGACCCTTGGTGGGGGGTGGGGTGGCCGGGTGGAGCTGGGGACCACTTTGAGGGGGTAGCGTAGCTGATGACATCTCCCCCTTTGTTCCTCGAGAGAGGCATTGGGTCATGTCTGAGGTCGAGCGCTACTCGAGGCGTCCGGTTCATACAACCCGGGAAAAAAATGCGAAAGTTCTGGCTGGGGGGGGGGAGATCCTAGTTTTGATCTCCCGGACACCCTCGGGGCCCCAGACTCCCCCAAAAAACCCAGCAAAAGAATTGGCCCGGGAACCCCACAAAATTGGGGGGCAACTTTAAAATCGCCCCCAAAAGTTGGACCCGTGGAAGGGTTTTGGCTTTAACCCCAGGGGAAAGGGGCAACTTGGCCAAAGGGTTTTTCTTCCCTTTTTAATATACCTGGGGAGTGTCTGCGCTTGCCAGAACCCTTTGGACCGGGCTATAGCCTGTTCTTTCCCGCTGTTTGGGGGAACAGGGTTGACCTAATTAAAGGGGGTCCCAAACCCACAGGAACTAGGTGGGTTGGGTATGGTCAACCCCGGGGGTGTTTCTGAAAACACTTCTTTAAAATCAATGTTTCCAACCTTTATTCAGAGAGGGTCCCCCAGTGGGTTTCTCCCCAGGGGTTTTTGGTTTCGGCCTTTCTTCCCGGAATGGGAACAGGAGGGCAGGGGAAGGGCCTGCGCACACCACATTCCCGGCTTAGCTACCCCCGGTTTTTAAGGGATCCGCCGGTGGGGCGGGGTTGTGGGAAATCGGACCCTGTGAGAAAATTTTTTACAGCAGGGTTTTTTTTGACCCTTTCCAGAACCCCGGGCTCAAGGATTTCCCAGGCCGGGGTCTGGGGTTTTTTGGGGGTTTGGGTTATAAAATTCCCCAACGGGTCCCCTTGAAATTTTTTTGGACTTGGGTGGGGCTGCTTCCAGGGGGGGCTTACGTAAGGGACAACCCGAATTCAGAAGCTCCTGACGGGGGTTTTCCCCCTGAGGAGTGTGCGACATTTGGAAAGAGAAGCATTTTCCCCCCTTCAGTGCCCCTTTTAAAACGGGGTCTGCAAAAGGGTGGGTTTTCAAAGGGGTGGCCTAGGCGGGTCCCTTTCATTCCGGAGGGGGGTTATGGGGAAATTTAAACCCTGGGTGGCCGAAACGGAGCACTTTTTTCTATTGTGTAGTCATTA
>JARQOD010009353.1:0-31750 GCA_033576555.1 Oophaga sylvatica
CCCACCCCACACATCCCTCTCCCCGGCGCTCACACACCCCCTGCCACTCACACGCCCCTTCCCTGCCCCACATATTCCTCTCCACGCCCCACACATCCCTCTCCCCGCCCCACACATTCCTCTCACCGCCGTTCACACGCCCCTCTCCCCACCCCACATCCCTCTCCCCGCCTCACATCCCTCTCCCCGCCGTTCACATGCCCCTCTCCTCGCCCCACATCCCTCTCCCCACCGCTCACACGCCCCTCTCACTGCCACGCATACCCCCGCCCACACATCCCCTCTCCCCAACCCACACATCCCCTCTCCCCGACCCACACATCCCTCTCCCCGCCCGCTCACACGCCCCTCTCCCGGCTGCTGACATGCCCCTCTCCCCGCCCCACACATCCCTCTCCCCGCCTCACACATCCCCTCCTCGCCATGCACACCCCCCCACTCACACATCTCCCCGCCCCACACATCCCTCTCCATGCCCCACACATCCCTCTCCCCGCCCGCTCACACGCCCCTCTCCCCGCCCCACACATCCCCTCCCCGCTGCGTACACCCCCCCGCCCACACATCCCCTCTCCCCACCCCACACATCCTTCTCCCCGCCACTTACACGTCCCTCTCCCCGCCCCAAACATCCCTCTCCCTGCCGCTCACACATCCCCTCCCCGCCGTGCACACAGCCCCCGTCCACAGACCCTTTTCCCCACCGCACACACACCCCTCTCTCCGCCACACACATCCTTTTCCCCGCCGCACACACACCCCTCTCCCCTGTTCACACACATCCTTTTCCCCACAGCCCACACCCTTCTCCCCACCGCATACACACCCCTCTCCCCGCCGCACACGACACCTCTCACTGCCGCACACACACCCTTTGACCCACCGCACACAAACCCCTCACCCAGTCGCACACACATCCTTTTCCCCGCAGCACACACCCCCTCTCCCCTGTTCACACACACCTCTCCCCGCTGCACACACTCTTTTCCCCACCGCACACACACACCCCTCTCCCCGCGCACACACACCCTCACCCCGCCGCGCACACACTCTTTCCTGTTCACACACACCTCTCCTCGCCGCGCACACACCCTTTTCCCACCGCACACACTCCCCTCTCCCCGCTGCACACACATCCTTTTCCCCCGCACACACACCCCTCTCCGCTTTGTTCACACCTCTCCCCGCCACATACACACCCTTTTCCCCACCGCACACACATCCTTTTCCCCGCCGCACACACATCCTTTTCCCCGCTGCACACACACCCCTCTCCCCTGTTCATACACACCTCCCCGCCGCACACACCCTTTACCCCACCGCATACACACCCCTCTCCCCGCCACACACACATCCTTTTCCCCACCGCACACACATCTTTTCCCCACCGCACACACACACCCCTCTCCCCTCCGCACACACAACCCTCTCCCCTATGTTCACACACCTACCCCCCGCACACACACCCTTTTCCCCACCGCATACACACCCCTCAAGCCGCCACACACACACCCTTTTCCCCACCGCATACAAATCCCTCTCCCCTCCACACACACATCCTTTTCCCCACCGCACACAAACCCCTCTCCCCGCCACACACACATCCTTTTCCCCACCGCACACACACCCCTCTCCCCTGTTCACACACACCTCTCCCCGCCGCACTCACTGCTTTCTTGTAGTTGATAGTGAAGTGCTTGCTCTGGGGTGGAATGATGTGCACATTGGAGCCGTCCGCAGAGATATTCACCAGTTTCTGTGTATAAAAATCTTGCAGATAGATATTATTGTTCTAGCAACGGCACCAGCAGAACTACAAGCACCAGCAGAGGCGACAATGAAGACACTGCATGAATTAGTGCGTCATGTGGCCAAGTGCAAGAATATGAAGAAATAAAATGACACAAGCTACAAGTAATGTCCCCCTGAAACACAGGAGCAATCAGTGAGAAAAGCTTCATAGCCGCCCCCAGAACTCCACAAACTGGCCAAAACTCACCAGCACCTGATGAAGGGTCCTCCCGATCTCAAACCCCCCAAAGTGGAGAACTGCAGGTTCTGCCGCAAACAAGACATTACTGCCGAGCTTCATGTAGACTCCTGCAACACAGAAACAACCAAAGTTGGGGTAAAAAGTTGACAATGGGGGATAAAAATGGAGGGAGGGTCCAGATGGGGGCTCTGGGGGATCGGGAGCTTGGGGCCCGGCCGGTGGGGACTCACTCTTAGGCCACAAAATACGGATGTGATTGGTTCCGTGTGCTGAGCCATAACGTGGATCTATCATATACCCTACTCGGGCTTGTGACAGACGAGAACCGTGCGTGCATGCTCCGGACAATCAGTGATGTGTTCAAACCGCCGCACACCTGGACTGAAACATACAGGTCTGAACAAGCACCTACTGCCCACATCGTGCTTTACTTACTGGTTTTTTTTTTAATTTGTCCATGTGCCGAGCTTGTGCATGTACTCAGTAGCTTACCTGAACAAGCAGAGCTGCAGTGTAAAGAGTAAGGAGAGAGAACTGCCTGAGGCTAGAAGTGAAGTTTAGATGACAAGTGACTCACTAACCACAGCAATGCCCTTATGGAGCAAAGCTGCAGTATAAAACATGGGGCTGGGTACATGCTGAGATCCCACAATGCGGAGACTGAAGAGGCCACTTTATACATATAATGTCACTGCTGGGCAGGCGTTATGTGCTAGTAACGTTATGGGTGAGGATCGCAAAGAGGGGGTTCCTGGGGTCACTACGGCTGGGCCCTTACTGGACTCCAGGAGGTGGTTGGGTACCGCTCGGTTCAAGGGATTTTCCATCAGGCTGTCCAGATAGACGGATGATGACGGGGAGGGTTTCATCAGCCTCCAATCCTCTTTGTCAAAACTGAACTTGGCTGGTGGAGCGACCGCCATGATGTCAGAGACGATGAGCACAGGATACAGAGAGACCTAAAGAAATCAGAGAAAACAGCACAAAGGACTATATTAGGGCACATGTCCACGATCCGGAGTTGCTGTCGGTTGGACGCTGTGTATTTATGCAGCGTTGAACCCGCTGCGTCCAGATGTTACAGCACAGTGGTGGGATTTCTAGGGATCCCATGCCCACTATGCGTGTACAGACAACTGCGGAGACGGACATGCAGCTCCAGACGCAGCAGGTCAATCTCTGTTGTGCAGAGGTGCGGTAATAACAGAGGAGTCACCTGCGTCCAAAGCGCGGCTAGTTCCTGATTGTGGGCATATAATCTAAGGCCACGTTCACACGGTCAGTATGTCACATAAGTATTTGTAAGTAAAGACCAGGAGCGGTGACAATACAGGAGCGGTGGTAATACAGGAGCGGTGACAATACAGGAGTGGTGGAAATACAGCAGCGGTGACAATAAAGGAGCGGTGACAATACAGGAGCGGTGACAATACAGGAGCGGTGACAATTACAGGAGCGGTGACAATACAGGAGCGGTGGTAATACAGGAGCGGTGACAATACAGGAGCTGTGGTAATACAGGAGCGGTGACAATACAGGAGCGGTGGTAATACAGGAGCGGTGACAATACAGGGGATCGGGGTGACAATACAGGAGCGGTGGTAATACAGGAGCGGTGACAATACAGGAGCGGTGGTAATACAGGAGCGGTGATGAGTTTCTGACAATACAGGAGCGGTGACATCAAGAGCGTGTAATACAGGAGCGGTGATGAGTTTCTGACAATACAGGAGCGGTGGTAATACAGGAGCGGTGACAATACAGGAGCGGTGGTAATACAGGAGTGGTGATGAGTTTCTGACAATACAGGAGCGGTGACAATACAGGAGTGGTGGAAATACAGCAGCGGTGACAATAAAGGAGCAGTGACAATACAGGAGCAGTGACAATACAGGAGCGGTGGTAATACAGGAGCGGTGACAATACAGGAGCGGTGGTAATACAGGAGCGGTGGTAATACAGGAGCGGTGGTAATACAGGAGCGGTGACAATACAGGAGAGTGACATAAGGAGAGGTGACAATACAGGAGCGGTGGTAATACAGGAGCGGTGACAATACAGGAGCGGTGGTAATACAGGAGCGGTGACAATACAGGAGCGGTGACAATACAGGAGCGGTGGTAATACAGGAGCGGTGATGAGTTTCTGACAATACAGGAGCGGTGACAATACAGGAGCGGTGGAAATACAGCAGCGGTGACAATAAAGGAGCAGTGACAATACAGGAGCGGTGACAATACAGGAGCGGTGACAATACAGGAGCGGTGACAATACAGGAGCGGTGACAATACAGGAGCGGTGGAAATACAGCAGCAGTGACAATACAGGAGCGGTGACAATACAGGAGCGGTGACAATACAGGAGCGGTGACAATACAGGAGCGGTGGTAATACAGGAGCGGTGACAATACAGGAGCGGTGACAATACAGGAGCAGTGAGAATACAGGAGCGGTGACAATACAGGAGCGGTGGTAATACAGGAGCGGTGACAATACAGGAGCGGTGGTAATACAGGAGCGGTGACAATACAGGAGCGGTGGTAATACAGGAGCAGTGATGAGTTTCTGACAATACAGGAGCGGTGACAATACAGGAGCGGTGGTAATACAGGAGCGGTGATGAGTTTCTGACAATACAGGAGCGGTGGACAATACAGGAGTGGTGGAAATACAGCAGCGGTGACAATAAAGGAGCAGTGACAATACAGGAGCGGTGACAATACAGGAGCGGTGACAATACAGGAGCGTGACAATACAGGAGCGGTGATGAGTTTCTGACAATACAGGAGCGGTGGTAATACAGGAGAGGTGATGAGTTTCTGACAATACAGGAGCGGTGACAATACAGGAGCGGTGACGAGTTTCTGACAATACAGGAGCGGTGACGAGTTTCTAGGTGCTCACGGTCAGTAATCGCTGCGGGTTGAATGCTGTGTACTTGTGCAGCGTCCAGATGTTACAGCACAGTGGGTGATTTCTAGAGATCCCGCGTCCTCTGTGTGAACAGACGCCTGCGGATCACACACAAGACGGACATGGAGAGCGTCTCTCCAGACCGCAGCATGTCTATTTATCTCGCGGAAAGAGAGTCTCCACAACACAATGACATCAATACAATGTATCAGACGCAGTGAACGGCGCGGTGATCACAGAGGAGTCACCTGCGCTCAACAGACGGCAGCGGACATGTGCTACGTCCACAGCGTCTGCACACGGCCTCATAATAACCCAGCAGGGCCACCACGAGACTGGGGGCTGTGTATATGGGTAGGTGGGGGCTGTAAATCAGGGGGTTGTGTATATGGGCAGGTGGGGGCTGTAAATCAGGGGGTTGTGTATATGGGCAGGTGGGGGCTGTAAATCAGGGGGTTGTGTATATGGGCAGGTGGGGGCTGTAAATCAGGGGGCTGTGTATATGGGCAGGTGGGGGCTGTAAATCAGGGGGCTGTGTATATGGGCAGGTGGGGGCTGTAAATCAGGGGGCTGTGTATATGGGCAGGTGGGGGCTGTAAATCAGAGGGTTGTGTATATGGACAGGTGGGGGCTGTAAATCAGAGGGTTGTGTATATGGGCAGGTGGGGGCTGTAAATCAGGGGGCTGTGTATATGGGCAGGTGGGGGGCTGTAAATCAGGGGGCTGTGTATGTGGGCAGGTGGGGGCTGTAAATCAGGGGGCTGTGTATATGGGTAGGTGGGGGCTGTAAATCAGGGGGTGTGTATATGGGCAGGTGGGGGCTGTAAATCAGGGGGTTGTGTATATGGGCAGGTGGGGGCTGTAAATCAGGGGGTTGTGTATATGGGCAGGTGGGGGCTGTAAATCAGGGGGCTGTGTATATGGGCAGGTGGGGGCTGTAAATCAGGGGGCTGTGTATATGGGCAGGTGGGGGCTGTAAATCAGGGGGCTGTGTATATGGGCAGGTGGGGGCTGTAAATCAGAGGGTTGTGTATATGGCAGGTGGGGGCTGTAAATCAGAGGGTTGTGTATATGGGCAGGTGGGGGCTGTAAATCAGGGGGTTGTGTATATGGGCAGGTGGGGGGCTGTAAATCAGGGGGCTTGTGTATTGGGCAGGTGGGGGCTGTAAATCAGGGGGCTGTGTATATGGGCAGGTGGGGGCTGTAAATCAGGGGGCTGTGTATATGGGCAGGTGGGGGCTGTAAATCAGGGGTTGTGTATATGGCAGGTGGGGGCTGTAAATCAGGGGTTGTGTATATGGGCAGGTGGGGGCTGTAAATCAGGGGCTGTGTATATGGGCAGGTGGGGGCTGTAAATCAGGGGTCTGTGTATATGGGCAGGTGGGGGCTGTAAATCAGGGGCTGTGTATATGGGCAGGTGGGGGCTGTAAATCAGGGGGCTGTGTATATGGGCAGGTGGGGGCTGTAAATCAGGGGGTTGTGTATATGGGCAGGTGGGGGCTGTAAATCAGGGGGCTGTGTATATGGGCAGGTGGGGGCTGTAAATCAGGGGGCTGTGTATATGGGCAGGTGGGGGCTGTAAATCAGGGGGCTGTGTATATGGGCAGGTGGGGGCTGTAAATCAGGGGGCTGTGTATATGGGCAGGTGGGGGCTGTAAATCAGGGGTTGTGTATATGGGCAGGTGGGGGCTGTAAATCAGGGGTGTGTATATGGGCAGGTGGGGGCTGTAAATCAGGGGCTGTGTATATGGGCAGGTGGGGGCTGTAAATCAGGGGGTGTGTATATGGGCAGGTGGGGGCTGTAAATCAGGGGGTTGTGTATATGGGCAGGTGGGGGCTGTAAATCAGGGGCTGTGTATATGGGCAGGTGGGGGCTGTAAATCAGGGGGTTGTGTATATGGGCAGGTGGGGCTGTAAATCAGGGGTTGTGTATATGGGCAGGTGGGGGCTGTAAATCAGGGGTTGTGTATATGGGCAGGTGGGGGCTGTAAATCAGGGGTGTGTATATGGGCAGGTGGGGGCTGTAAATCAGGGGGTGTGTATATGGGCAGGTGGGGGCTGTAAATCAGGGGTGTGTATATGGCAGGTGGGGGCTGTAAATCAGGGGGCTGTGTATATGGCAGGTGGGGCTGTAAATCAGGGGCTGTGTATATGGGCAGGTGGGGGCTGTAAATCAGGGGCTGTGTATATGGGCAGGTGGGGCTGTAAATCAGGGGTTGTGTATATGGCAGGTGGGGGCTGTAAATCAGGGGTGTGTATATGGGCAGGTGGGGGCTGTAAATCAGGGGTTGTGTATATGGGCAGGTGGGGGCTGTAAATCAGGGGGTTGTGTATATGGGCAGGTGGGGCTGTAAATCAGGGGGTGTGTATATGGCAGGTGGGGGCTGTAAATCAGGGGCTTGTGTATATGGGCAGGTGGGGGCTGTAAATCAGGGGTGTGTATATGGCAGGTGGGGCTGTAAATCAGGGGCTGTGTATATGGGCAGTGGGGGCTGTAAATCAGGGGGCTGTGTATATGGGCAGGTGGGGGCTGTAAATCAGGGGGCTGTGTATATGGGCAGGTGGGGGCTGTAAATCAGGGGGCTGTGTATATGGGCAGGTGGGGCTGTAAATCAGGGGTTGTTATGGGCAGGTGGGGCTGTAAATCAGGGTGTTATATGGCAGGTGGGCTGTAAATCAGGGGCTGTGTATATGGGCAGGTGGGGCTGTAAATCAGGGGGTTGTGTATATGGGCAGGTGGGGGCTGTAAATCAGGGGCTGTGTATATGGGCAGTGGGGGCTGTAAATCAGGGGGCTGTGTATATGGGCAGGTGGGGCTGTAAATCAGGGGCTGTGTATATGGGCAGGTGGGGGCTGTAAATCAGGGGTTGTGTATATGGGCAGGTGGGGCTGTAAATCAGGGGGTGTGTATATGGGCAGGTGGGGGCTGTAAATCAGGGATTTGTATAGTGGGCACAGGTGGGGTCTGTAACATAGCAGGTGGGCTAAGTTGTAAGGGATATGGGCAGTGTTAGGGCATAAATCAGGGGGCTGTGTATATGGGCAGGTGGGGGCTGTAATAATTATCAGGGGCTGTGTATATGGGCAGGTGGGGGGCTGTAAATCAGGTATAGGCATGCTGTAAATCAGGGCATAGGCTGGGGGCTGTAAATCAGGGGCTGTGTATATAGTGGCTAAAGTGTGGGACTGTAATCAGGGGTGTGATAGGCAGGTGGGGGCTGTAAATCAGGGGCGTGTAATATGGCAGGTGTAGGGCATGTAAATCAGGGGCTGTGTATATGGGCAGTGGGGAAAACGGCTTGTATATCAGGCGTATGTGTATATGGGCAGGTGGGGGGCTGTAAATCAGGGGGTGTGTATATGGGCAGGTGGGGCTGTAAATCAGGGGGCTGTGTATATGGGCAGGGGGGCTGTAAATCAGGGGTCTGTGTATATGGGCAGGTGGGGGCTGTAAATCAGGGGGTTGTGTATATGGGCAGGTGGGGGCTGTAAATCAGGGGGCTGTGTATATGGGCAGGTGGGGCTGTAAATCAGGGGGCTGTGTATATGGGCAGGTGGGGGCTGTAAATCAGGGGCTGTGTATTGGGCAGGTGGGGGCTGTAAATCAGGGGGTTGTGTATATGGGCAGGTGGGGGCTGTAAATCAGGGGTTGTGTATATGGGCATGGTGGGGCTGTAAATCAGGGGGCTGTGTATATGGGCAGGTGGGGAGCTGTAAATCAGGGGGTTGTGTAATGGGCAGTGGGCGTAAATAGGGGCAGTGTAATGGGCGTGGGCTAAACAGGGGTTGAAATGGCAGTGGGGGCTAATCGGGGTGTGTATATGGGCAGGTGGGGAGCTGTAAATCAGGGGGTTGTGTATATGGGCAGGTGGGGAGCTGTAAATCAGGGGTTGTGTATATGGGCAGGTGGGGCTGTAAATCAGGGGGTGTGTACATGGGCAGGTGGGGGCTGTAAATTAGGGGTTGTGTATATGGCAGGTGGGGGCTGTAAATTAGGGGGTGAGTAACAGTGCAATTGGGGTTGGCAGTAGGTATCAGGCTTGTATTGGCAGGTGGGGGCTGTAAATCAGGGGCTGTGATGATGGGGGCATGGTGGGGTGGCTGTAAATCAGGGGGCTGTGTATGGGCAAGGTGGGGGCTGTAAATCGGGGTTGTGTATATGGGCAGTGTTGGTGGAGCGATGTAACAATCAGGGGGTTATTGTGTATATGGGCAGGTGGGGGGCTGTAAATCAGGGGGCTGTGCATATGGGCAGGTGGGGTCTGTAAATCACGGGCTGTGCATATGGGCCGGTGGTGGCTGTAAATCAGGGGCTGTTTATATGGGCAGGTGAGGAGCTGTAAATCAGGGGGCTGTGTATATGGGCAGGTGGGGGCTGTAAATCAGGGGGTTGTGTAGATGGGCAGGTGGGGAGCTGTAAATCAGGGGGTTGTGTATATGGGCAGGTGGGGAGCTGTAAATCAGGGGGTTGTGTATTGGGCAGGTAACATAGTTATTAAGGTTGAAGGAAGACTTTAAGTCCATCAGTTCCCCCCATATCCTATCCTAACCTGTCCTAACATGTTGATCCAGAGGAAGGCAAAAAAAAAACCCAAGTGGCAAACAGTAAGCTTCACTTATTGGGGAAAAAATTCCTTCCCGACTCCACATCCGGCAATCAGACTAGCTCCCTGGATCAACGCAGTATCTAGGAAACTAGTGAATATAGCCTGTAATATTATACTTTTCATCCAGTCCCCTCTTACATGTTAGTAGGTAATCCTCATTACAACATTAGACGGCAGAGAGCTCCATAGTCTCACTGCTCTTACAGTAAAGAATCTGCGTCTGTGATTATGACTAAACCTTCTTTCCTCCAGACGTAGAGGATGCCCCCTCGTCCCCGTCACAGGTCTAAGAGTAAAAAGATCATTAGAAAGGTCTTTGTACTGTCCCCTCATATATTTATACATTGTAATAAGATCGCCCCTAAGCCTTCTTTTTCCAAACTAAATAACCCCAAGTGTAATAACCTGTCTTGGTATTGCAGACCCTCCAGTTCTCTAATAACCTGTCCTGGTATTACAGACCCCCCAGTTCTCTAATAACCTGTCTTGGTATTACAGACCCCCCAGTTCTCTAATAACCTGTCCTGGTATTGCAGACCCCCCAGTTCTCTAATAACCTGTCCTGGTATTGCAGACCCCCCAGTTCTCTAATAACTGTCCTGGTATTGCAGACCCCCAGTTCTCTAATAACCTGTCCTGGTATTGCAGATCCCCAGTTCTCTAATAACCTTGGTCGCTCTTCTCTGCACCCGCTCCAGTTCAGCTATGTCTTTCTTATACACCGGAGACCAGAACTGCACACAGTATTCTAAGTGTGGTCGCACCAGTGACTTGTATAGAGGTAACATTATGTTCTCCTCATGAGCATCTATGCCTCGTCTAATGCATCCCATTATTTTATTTGCCTTGGCAGCAGCTGCCTGACATTGGCCACTAAATGTGAGTTTGTCGTCCACCCATACAGCCAGGTCTTTTTCAGTGACAGTTTTGCCCAGTGTTTTACAATTAAGCACATAATTATACATCTTATTTGTTCTACCCAAGTGCATGACCTTACATTTATCCCCATTAAAGCTCATTTGCCATTTATCAGCCCAAGCTTCTAGTTTACATAAATCCTCCTGTAATATAAAATTATCCTCCTCTGTATTTATTACCCTGCAGAGTTTAGTGTCATCTGCAAATATTGAAATACTGTAAACCAGGGGCTGAGTATAAGGGCAGGTGGGGGGCTGTGTATGTGGGCAGTGGGGGCTGTGTATGTGGCAGTGGGGGCTGTGTATGTGGGCAGGTGGGGGGCTGTGTATGTGGGCAGGTGGGGGGCTGTGTATGTGGGCAGTGGGAGCTGTGTATGTGGGCAGGTGGGGGCTGTGTATGTGGGCAGGTGGGGGCTGTGTATGTGGGCAGGTGGGGGGCTGTGTATGTGGGCAGGTGGGGGGCTGTGTATGTGGGGGGCTCTGTGTGTCGGAGTCTCCCTGTGTGGGGGGCTTCTTGTGTCGGAGTCTCCCTGTGTGTCGGAGTCTCCCTGTGTGGGGGGCTCTGTGTGTGTCTGAGTCTCCCTGTGTGGGGGGCTTCTTGTATGGGGGGCTCTGTGTGTGTCGGAGTCTCCCTGTGTGGGGGGCTTCTTGTATGGGGGCTCTGTGTGTGTCGGAGTCTCCCTGTGTGGGGGGCTGTGTCGGAGTCTCCCTGTGTGTCGGAGTCTCCCTGTGTGGGGGCTTCTTGTATGGGGGCTCTGTGTGCCGAAGTCTCCCTTTGTGGGGGGCTTCTTGTATGGGGGGCTCGTGTGTCGGAGTCTCCCTGTGTGTCGGAGTCTCCCTGTGTGGGGGGCTGTGTCAGAGTCTCCCTGTGTGGGGGGCTCTGTGTGTCGGAGTCTCCCTGTGTGGGGGGCTTCTTGTATGGGGGGCTCTGTGTGTCGGAGTCTCCTGTGTGGGGGGCTTCTTGTATGGGGGGCTCTGTGTGTCGGAGTCTCCCTGTGTGGGGGGCTTCTTGTATGGGGGCTCTGTGTGTCGGAGTCTCCGTGTGTGGGGGGCTTCCTGTGTGGGGGGCTCTGTGTGGGGGGTTGTAGTCACCCGTTCGGCTCCGTCACATTCTCCGGTGTCTGTGTCTCTTTCTCGCTGTAGTGATGTCAGGACGCGTTGCTATGGAGACACCGGAAGTGACGCCGCACGGCAGAATGCGGGGGGGGGGGGGGGCGGGCGCTGGTGCCTCCTCTGTCGTCTCCTTTTGTGCTGACAGCAGTTTGCGGACTCATTACTTTGTCTTGTATTTTCTGCCGGACACCGGCATCTTCCGCCATTTCTCCGGCATCTTGCGGGTGTCTCCGGCATCTTTCGGGGTCTCCGCCCTCTTCCGCCATTTCTCCGGCATCTTGCGGGTGTCTCCGCATCTTTCGGGGTCTCCGCCATCTTTCGGGGTCTCCGCCATCTTGTGGGGTGTCTCCGGCATCTTTTCGGGGTCTCCGCCATCTTTCGGGGTCTCCGCCATCTTGCGGGGTGTATCCGGCATCTTGCGGGGTGTCTCCGGCATCTTTTAGGGTGTCTCCGCCATCTTTCGGGGTGTCTCCGCCATCTTGCGGGTGTCTCCGGCATCTTTTGGGGTGTCTTCGCCATCTTGCGGGGTCTCTCCTGCATCTTGCGGGTGTCTCCGGCATCTTTGGGGTGTCTTCGCCATCTTTCAGGGTCTCCGCCATCTTGCGGGGTCTCTCCTGCATCTTGCGGGGTGTCTCCGGCATCTTTGGGGTGTCTTCGCCATCTTGCGGGGTCTCTCCTGCATCTTGCGGGGTGTCTCCGGCATCTTTTGGGGTGTCTCCGCCATCTTTCAGGGTCTCCGCCATCTTGCGGGGTCTCTCCTGCATCTTGCGGGGTGTCTCCGCCATCTTGCGGGTGTCTCCGCCATCTTGCGGGGTTCTCCGGCATCTTTCGGTGTCTCCGCCATCTTGCGGGGTCTCTCCTGCATCTTGCGGGGTGTCTCCGCCATCTTGCGGGGTGTCTCCGGCATCTTCCGCCATTTCTCCGGCATCTTGCGGGGTGTCTCCGCATCTTTCGGGGTCTCCGCCATCTTTCGGGGTCTCCGCCATCTTTCGGGTCTCCGCCATCTTGCGGGGTATCCGCATCTTGCGGGGTGTCTCCGGCATCTTTTGGGGTGTCTCCGCCATCTTTCGGGGTCTCCGCCATCTTGCGGGGTGTCTCCTGCATCTTGCGGGTGTCTCCGCCATCTTGCGGGGTGTCTCCGGCACTTTTGGGGTGTCTCCGCATCTTTCGGGGTCTCCGCCATCTTGGGGGTGTCTCCGCATCTTTCGGGGTCTCGCCATCTTGCGGGTGTCTCCGCCATCTTTCGGGTCTCCGCCATCTTGCGGGGTCTCCTGCATCTTGCGTGGTGTCTCCGCCATCTTGGGGGTTCTCTGCATCTTGGGGGTGTCTCGCCATCTTTGGCGTTTCCGCCATCTTGCGGGTGTTCCCATCTTGTTGGTTTCTCGCATTTTGGGTGTTCCGTCTTCGGGTCTCCGCCACTGCGGTGTTCCCTTGGTTTCCGCATCTTGGGTTCTCGCCATTGGGGTGTCTCCGCCATTGGGTTCCGCTCTTTGGTTCTCCCTTGGGTGTCTCCGCATTTGGTCTCGCCATTTGGGGGTTCTCTGGCTTTGGTGTCTGCCATCTTGGGTTCTGCATTTGGGGTGTCTCATTTGCGGGTGTCTCGCATCTGGGGTTGATTGCTATCTTGGGGTCGCATTTGTGGGTTTTCCGCCATTTTGGGGTGTCTCGCATTTGTGGCGTTTCTCTCTTTGGGGGTTCTCCGCCTCTTGGGCGTTCTCGCTCTTGTGGGGTCTCCGCCATCTTTGGTTCTCGCCATTGGGTTCTCGCATCTTGTGGGTTTCTCTGCCATCTTGGGGGTTCTCCGCCATCTTGTGCGTTTCTCTCCATTTTGGGGTGTCTCGCATCTTGTGCGTTCTCTGCATCTTGGGGGTGTCTCGCATCTTGTGGCGTTTCTCTCTCTTGGGGGTTCTCCGCCATCTTGGGCGTTTTCTCATCTTGGGGGTGTCTCGCATTTGTGGCTTCCTCCATTTGGGTGCTCGCCATCTTGTGCGTTTCTCGCATTTGGGGTTTTCATCTTTGTTCTCGCCATCTGCGGTGTCTCGCATCTGTGCGTTCTCCATCTTGGGGGTGTCTCCGTCTTGTGGCTTTCTCTGCCACTTGGGGGTGTCTCGCATCTTGGGGTTCTCGCCATCTGTTGCTTTCTCGCCATCTTGCGGGTGTCTCCGCCATCTTGGGGTTCTTCGCCATCTTGCGGGTGTCTCCGCCATCTTTCGGGGTCTCCGCCATCTTGCGTGGTGTCTCCGCCATCTTGCGTGGTGTCTCCGCCATCTTGCGGGTGTCTCCGCCATCTTGCGGCGTTTCACCTTGCCTTCCCCTTTGCGGGTGTCTCCGCCATCTTGGGCGTTTCTCCCATCTTGTGGGGTGTCTCCGCCATCTTGTGGGTTTCTCGCCATTTTGCGGGTGTCTCCGTCATCTTGTGGCGTTTCTCTGCCATCTTGTGGGGTGTCTCCGCCATCTTGCGGCGTGTCTCCGCCATCTTGTTGCGTTTCTCGCCATCTTGCGGGTGTCTCCGCCATCTTTGGGGTGTCTCCGCCATTTTGCGGCGTGTCTCCGCCATCTTGTGGCGTTTCTCTGCCATCTTGTGGGGTGTCTCCGCATCTTGTGGCGTTTCTCCGCCATCTTGTGGGGTGTCTCCGCCATCTTGTGGCGTTTCTCTGCCATCTTGCGGGGTGTCTCCGCCATCTTGTGGCGTTTCTCTGCATCTTGGGGGTGTCTCCGCCATCTTGCGGCGTTTCTCCCATCTTGTGGGGTGTCTCCGCCATCTTGTGGCGTTCTCTGCATTTGCGGGTGTCTCCGCCATCTTGTGGCGTTTCTCTGCATTTGCGGGTGTCTCCGCCATCTTGGCGTTTGTCTGCCATCTTGTGCGTTCTCTGCATCTTGCGGGTGTCTCCGCATCTTGTGGTTTCTTCATCTTTGCGGGGGGTCTCCGCCATCTTGTGGCGTTTCTCGCCATCTTGCGGGGTGTCTCGCCATCTTGTGGGTGTCTCCGCCATCTTGTTGCGTTCTCTGCCATCTTGCGGGGTGTCTCCGCCATCTTGTGGCGTTTCTCCGCCATCTTGCGGCGTGTCTCCGCCATCTTGTGGCGTTTCTCTCCATCTTGTGGGGTGCTCCATCTGTGGCGTTTCTCTGCCATTTGTGGGGTGTCTCCGCATCTTGTGGCGTTTCTCGCCATCTTGGGTGTCTCCGCCATCTTGTGGCGTTCTCTGCATCTTGTGGGTGTCTCCGCCATCTTGTTGCGTTTTCGCATCTTGCGGGGTGTCTCCGCCATCTTGTGGCGTTTCTTTCTTCTCCTGGCTTCCCCATCTTGGGGTGTCTCCGCCATCTTGTGCGTTTCTCTGCCATCTTGCGGGTGTCTCCGCCATCTTGTGGCGTTTCTCTGCCATCTTGCTTGGGTGTCTCCGCCATCTTGTTGCGTTTCTCTGCATCTTGCGGGGTGTCTCCGCCATCTTGTGCGTTTCTCTGCCATCTTGCGGGTGTCTCCGCCATCTTGTGGCGTTTCTCTGCCATCTTGGGGGTGTCTCCGCCATCTTGTGGCGTTTCTCTGCCATCTTGTGGGTGTCTCCGCCATCTTGTGGCGTTTCTCTGCCATTGTGGGGTGTCTCCGCATCTTGGGCGTTTCTTGCCGCATCTTGTGGGGTGTCTCCGCCATCTTGTGCGTTTCTCCCTCGCGTCTCCGCCATCTGGGGTGTCTCCGCCATCTTGCGGGTGTCTCGCCTTGGCTTCTCATCTTGTGCGGGTGTCTCCGCCATCTTGGGCGTTTCTCGCCATCTTGTGGGGTGTCTCCGCCATCTTGCGGTTTCTCGCATCTTGGGGTGTCTCCGCCATCTTGGGCGTGTTCTCTGCCATCTTGCGGGTGTCTCCGCCATCTTGGGGGTGTCTCCTCGTCCGCATCTTGGGGTGTCTCGCCATCTTGGGGTGTTCTCGCCATCTTGCGGGGTTCTCCGCCATCTTGGCGTGTTGTCTCCTTGTCCCATCTTGGTGGTTCTCCTGCCATCTTGGGGTGTCTCCGCCATCTTGCGGCGTTTCTCCGCCATCTTGCGGCGGTGTCTCCGCCATCTTGCGTTTCTGCCTCTTGTGGGTGTCTCCGCCATCTTGCGGCGTTTCTCCTGCATCTTGTGGGGTGTCTCCGCCATCTTGTGGCGTTTCTCTCGCCATTTTGCGGCGTGTCTCCGCCATCTTGTGGCGTTTCTCTGCCATCTTGGGGTGTCTCCGCACTGGGTTTCATTTGCGGCGGTGTCTCCGCCATCTTGTTGCGTTTTCTCTGCCATCTTGCGGGGTGTCTCCGCCATCTTGTGGCGTTTCTCTGCCATTTGTGGGGTGTCTCCGCCATCTTGTGGCGTTTCTCTGCCATCTTGTGGGGTGTCTCCGCCATCTTGTGGCGTTTCTCGCCATTTTGCGGGTGTCTCCGCCATCTTGTGGCGTTTCTCTGCCATCTTGCGGGTGTCTCCGCCATCTTGTGGCGTTTCTCTGCCATCTTGTGGGGTGTCTCCGCCATCTTGTTGCGTTTCTCTGCCATCTTGCGGGGTGTCTCCGCCATCTTGTTGCGTTTCTCCGCCATTTTGCGGCGTGTCTCCGCCATCTTGTGGCGTTTCTCTGCCATCTTGTGGGGTGTCTCCGCCATCTTGTGGGTTTCTCTGCCATCTTGTGGGTGTCTCCGCCATCTTGTGGCGTTTCTCTGCCATCTTGTGGGGTGTCTCCGCCATCTTGTGGCGTTTCTCTGCCATCTTGTGGGGTGTCTCCACCATCTTGTGGCGTTTCTCTCTGCCATCTTGTGGGGTGTCTCCGCCATCTTGTGGCGTTTCTCTGCCATCTTGTGGGGTGTCTCCGCCATCTTGTGGCTTTTCTCTGCCATCTTGTGGGGTGTCTCCGCCATCTTGTGGCGTTTCTCTGCCATCTTGTGGGGTGTCTCCGCCATCTTGTGGCTTTTCTCTGCCATCTTGTGGGGTGTCTCCGCCATCTTGTGGCGTTTCTCTGCCATCTTGTGGGGTGTCTCCGACATCTTGAAGAGATCACATGAGAGAAGACAGCAGATGGGGGAGAGCGAAAGCACACGGGTGAGAGAGACAGAGCACAGGGGGAGACAGCTTAAACGGGACGGCACATGAGGGGAGAACACAGGAAGGAGAGAGACAGCAGACAAGGGGGATACCACATGGGGAAGACAAGTCAAAGAAGAGAGCACAGACGGGAGAAGTCAGCACATGAGGAAAGAGAGAGTGGATAGGTGGGTGAGCACATGACTGGCTCAGGAGCTGAACCCGCTCTGTACTCTGCAGATGTGAGCTGTTATGCATAGCCGGCGCTCTGTACCGAAAAGATGTTGGCTGTTATCCTTAGCCGGTGCTCCGTACTGAGCAAATATTGGCTGTTATACTTAGCTGGCTCAGGATCTGAACCCGCTCTGTACTGAGCAGATGTTGGATGTTATACATAGCCGCTCAGGAGCTGACCCTGCTCCACACTGAGCAGATGTTGGATGTTATACATAGCGCTTCGTACTGAGCAGATATTGGTTGTTAATCGTAGCCTGCTCAGGAGCTGAACCCGCTCTGTACTGAGCAGATGTTGGCTGTTATACATAGTCAGCTCAGGAGCTGAACCCGCTCTGTACTGAGCAGATGTTGGCTGTTATACACAGCCGCTCAGGAGCTGACCCTGCTCACTGAGCAGATGTTGGCTGTTATACACAGCCGGCTCAGGAGCTGACCCTTCTCCACACTGAGCAGATGTTGGCTGTTATAAATAGCCGGCGTTCCATTCTGAGCAGATATTGGTTGTTA
Source organism: Oophaga sylvatica (assembly GCA_033576555.1). NCBI lineage: Eukaryota > Metazoa > Chordata > Amphibia > Anura > Dendrobatidae > Oophaga > Oophaga sylvatica. The sequence continues at coordinate 17,323 of JARQOD010009353.1, forward strand.
ATTGTAGCCTGCTCAGGAACTGAACCCGCTCCATACTCTTCAGATGTTGGCTGTTATACATCGCCCACTCAGGAGCTGAACTTGCTGTGTACTGAGCTGATGTTGGCTGTTATACATAGCCGGCTCAGTAGCTGAACCCGGCTCAGCGGCTTCTGTTACATCAAGCAAGAGCGGTGGCTTCTCTGCTCTCTAGAAAGGGCGGGATTGCAGTTGTCATTCTGATTGTCAGCCGGTTCTCAGCTGCCTAACAGGAGGAGTCCTGCTGATTGACAGTTGCCGTGAGCATTCCTTCACTGTCAGCAGAGAGGAAAAGAAGCCGCTGCTCTGCTTGATGTACCGGAAGTGGCTAAATCTCAGACAGGAGACCCACTCTGTGCCGGCGAAGAACGCCGCTGGGCATAACAGGTAAGTAGGTAGCAACTGCCTGCCAGTTAATGCTTTAGGTATAATTTTTTGCTTTTTTTAATAGTCCCGAATTTACGCTTTATCTTTTTAAGCCCTTTAAGCATGCGCTCCTCAGCTCCTGTCGGCCCACCTGTGACACCGTTGCGGGTTACCAACAGAAGGCTAGAGGTCCCAGGAAGATGTCACAGTTAAACTGCTGGGAAGTTATTAAAGCATGCTCACTTTGTAGTAAGCGATGACTGGAGCAACTCCTAAACTAAAACATAATTTTCTCCTTGTAGCCAACATTTTATTCGGTCTCCCATGACAGCACCACAAGAGAGGGGATCCGCCCTTCAAGGACAGGAATCCTACAGACATAAAAGGGTGGCACCTCCTGCATCTGTTGGTTTCTTGTCCTTGACAGACATACACCTGTGAAGAAGGTAGAAGATAACTAATTCCCAGGCTCGGACGGACGGTTCAGGCAGCGGGGGTCCTCTGCCTCCGCCAGTGCGGGGTCCCTGGAAGTGCCACTGTGGGTCCAAGGAGACTGCACGATAGTGAGCGGAAGCAGGAGAGCGGTGTCCAGGCAGGATTACCGGCTAGGTCGTGATCCGGCGCACAGGTGCAGGGGAAGTGGGGCCACCGCAGCTGTAAGTGCGGGGGATGCGATTCCTGGGGCTGTGGGCAGGCGCTTCTAGGAGGGGGGCGCCAGGCTGAGGCCATTTGGGTCTGTGTTGTCTGCCTGCGGGGGTCGCCAACAGTGGGCATGCTGGGGGGTGAGGTTTCGGGGGGCATGGCCTGCAGACCCCAGGGGGAAGCACCTGGCAGACCATGTGGAAGACCTGGGGGACCAGGGGTGTCGGTTTGGGGGAATGGCCTAGGATATTAAAGCGGGCCAGGACAAGACCAGGTGCTTTCAAACGCATAATCCCAACAAGGTATGGAGTCGCCAGAGCAGCAGGAACAGGTGCAGCATTCACCTGCACAGCAGTAGCTCACTGGGGAGCCCCACTTGCAAGTGACCCAGCAGCGCAGGAGGTGGTTGTGTGGATGAAAGGAGGTCCAGTTAGAGGAGTGCCAGCAGACTGAGTCTTTAGCCTCTAGGAAGGATCCTTCGGCTGAGATTTGTCCCCCGCGCAATCCATTCAGTTACACCTCACTGGTAAATGATCTCCATGAAAGTTAACTCGGTGATGTAGTCTTCCCCTTGTCTCCTAATTTTTCTGCTAGGGAAAGAAGTGTACCGCTAAGGCCAAGCATAAGGAGTGTGCAATTTGCAGGGCTTTACTGCCAGATTCTTATGGGAAGAGACTGTGCCGGTCATGTATTCAGCAGACAGTAGCGGAAGAGGCGCCAGACTTCGCTTCTAGCCTGATAGTGATCATTACGGCAGAGGTTAGGGAATTGGTGAGATCCCTTTCCCAGGAAAGTGTCCATAGGGTGAAAATAAGGAAGTCCCCGGTGTCAGGACAGTAATAGCGACTCGGGTGAGGATGTCTCGGGTTCATCTGCTTAGACTTCATCCTCTTCAGATGCTCGGTCAAGCCGGTCCTGCTTCCCTATTGATCGAGTGAATAAACTGGTAAAGGCGGTTAACATTACTATGGGGATTGTTGAACCCAGGGCAGAAAAATCCATGCAGGATGTTATCTTTGGAGGTCTGGATCAGAAAGCACACAGGTCCTTTCCCTGAACAAGATCCACTCTCTTATTCTTCGGGAAAGGAAGAGACCAGAAAGAAAAGGCTCCTTACCTTCGGCCTTCAAGAAAAGGTATCCATTTAAAGAGTCTGCCTTGTCTTCGTGCAATAAAGCCCCAAAACTGGATGCAGCGGTTACATCTAGGAAATCCTCGTTATCCTTTGACGTTAAGGGAAATCTGAAGGACCCACTAGATAAGAAAGCAGGTACCTTCCTTAAAAGTGCCTGGGAGATGTCGGAAGGATACCTTAGGACCAGCAGTGGCAGCCACTTGTACGGCAAGGTCTTTGATGGTCTGGCTGGACCAGTTAGGCCTCTTTCACACATCCGTTGTGCGCCCTCCGGCATTTTTTTGTCCAACCGCATCCGGCGAAATGTAATGCCGGATGCAGTTTTTTTTGCATTGACTTTCATTAGCGCCGGATGGCACCTGATGTCAGTGCGTTGTATCCGTTTTTGTCCGGATCCGGCGGAAATGTACATTCCGGCGGCCGGACACAAGGCAGCATGTAACTTTTTTTTTTTGCCGGTGCTGCCTGATAGTGCCTGAAGCGGCGCATCAGGCGGCCGGAAACAATAGAATTCAATGGAACCGGATCAGACTTTTGTGCAATCCGGCAAAAGTCTGATCCGGATTCTGGAAATCGAGGTCTACTACTACTACATTTTCCAGTGTCTCCGGGCATCAGAAACCCTCTTTTTGTGGGTTCAAAAGTTCAGGTCGGATCCAGAAAAAACCGGATCCGTTGCATCAGTTTTTTTGTTTCAGCGCCGGATCCGTCCTTTTAGGCATAGGACGGATCATGCCTGATACAAAAAGACGGATGTGTGAAAGAGGCCTTAGAGACTCGGGTAAAGGATAAGGCATCCATAGAAAGAATTTTGGCTACGCTTCCCAGGATTCAGGGAGCCTTTCTGTCAGACGCCTCGGCGGACTCAGGTTGGCGGCAAGAGCCGCGCCCTTTCTAATGCAGCCCGAAGATCTTTATAACTAAAGTGTTGGCCAGGATCCAGGCCAGGTCGAAGCTGTTCGCCATCCCTTGTGAAGGGGAACACTTGTTCGAGCCGGTGTTGGATGAACTGGAAAAGGCAGGGGACAATAAAAAAAGGTAGAGGGTACATGTTTGGCTCCTCCAAGATCACAGAAAACCACAATGACTGCCGGCCCAGATAGGGGGAAGGCTGTCTGCCTTCTACCCGGCCTGGTCAAGGATATCGAATACTAACTGGATCCATAATCTGATTAGATCAGGACTAAGGCTGGAGTTCTGTTCAATACCGCAGGACAAATTCATGACAACTCCCACTCTTTCCCCATCTGTGGAACAGCAGGCTCTGGAGTTCCAAGCCCTGAAACTACAGCGCAAGGCAGTCTTGGTGAAGGTTCCTGTGTCAGAAAGAGCAAGGGGGTTCTACTCCCCCCTCTTTTTGATTAGGAAACTGGACGGTTCTTCTCGGACCATTATTAATCTGAGAGGTCTGAACAAGTTCCTAATATTGTGCCCCTTTAAGTTGGAGTCTTAGGTTAGCAATAAAATTGCTCTTTAAAAATTGCTTTATGGCAGTGTTGGATCTCAAGGACACATACTACCACAAACCTATACACGCAGCTCACCAGCTGTTCCTTAGAGTGGCTGTGTCTCTAGGGGTATGGTTAGACATTTTCAGTTTAAAGCCCTCCCGTTTGGTCTCACCGCTGCCCCACCAGTCTTAGCAAGGTGGTCACAGAGGTCATGGCACATCTCCATGATCAATCATGTCGTGAGTGTTCCCTATTTGGATGACTTCTTAATAGTGGGCAGTTCGGTCCTTCATTGCACTAGACAGGTGGAGGATATTATGTCCACTCTAGAAGGGTTGGGGTGACTTTTGAATCTTAAAAAGCCACATTTGCAACCCCTGAGAGTGCAGAAATTCCTGGGTCTCGTGCTGGATTCTAAGACTCGGAAGTGTCGACTACCGGTGCCTAAATTAGAGGGTATTCAACATCAAGTTTTGAAGGCAGTGAAAAATCCCTCTTTGTCCCTTAGGAGTGTAATGTCCCTTTTGGGATCACTCAATGTATTCCAGCTGTTCGGTGGGCCCAATTCCATACTAGGGCCTTACAGTGGAAAGTGTTATGTAACGACCATTTGCTTAGAGGGTGCCTGGAAGGAAAGGTCTCTCTGTCCCCCTGTAAGATACAATTCTTTCTTTGGTAGTTACATCTGTCAAACCTGTCCAGGGAGGTTCCCGGAGTAAACCATATTTCCCTGATTGTCACTACGGATGCCAGGGGTTGGGGGGCCCATCTTGGGAAGGTGATGGTCCAGGGGACGTGGACAGAGATTGAGATTAGTGGTTCGTCTAACCAGAAAGTTATTGGCGGTGGAGCTGGCAATAAGACGGCTCCTTATGTCCCTACAGGCTCAGCATGTCGGAATCCTTTCCGACAATTAGGTGATGGTGGCCTACATCAACCACCAAGGGCGGACCCAATTTAGGTCTCTAATGGATGTGGCTGATTGAATATTCCAAATAGCCGATGCTCATCTGCTGTGATTAACCGCTCTGCACATAAAAGGAAAAGAAACATCAAGGCAGACTTCCTAAGCCGCAACCAACTCAGGCAGGGAGAATTGGTGTTAAACCGAATCGTCTTCAACCAAATTGTGCAGATGTGGGGTGTCTGGACATAGACCTCTTTGCCACCAGGGGGAACAGAAGGGTGCATCAGTTCTGTTCTCTAAACCCCAGAGAAGGTCCACAGGGAGTAGATGCTCTGCTGGTTCTATGGGACTTCAGTCTGGCATATGCTTTTCCCCCAATAGCTCTGATTCTGTTGGTGTTGAGAAAGATCTGGAGGACAGAGCACGGGTTATCTTAATCTCCCCTTTTTGCCCAAAAAGCCATGGTTTTCCTGGCTGAGGACGTTGTCCGTCACCAATCCATGGGTTCTTCCGGAACTCCCAGATCTCCTCTCCCAAGGACCAATCTTCCATCCATGAGTGTCCAGTCTACATCTGACGGCGTGGAATTTGAGAAGGTGCTGTTATGTTTTGGTAGCTGAGGAGAGCAGGCAAAAACGGCAATACACCAGAGAGGTTGGAATCTACTGGATTGCAGTACCCTGACTAACCACCACAACTAAAGGCAGCCGTGGAGCGTTCCTACATTGGTCCTAGACGCCTCGTCACAGCCTGAGAGGCTAACTACACCTAAAGATAGAAAGAGGAAAGCTATCTGCCCCGGAGCAGATCCCCAAAGAACATAGGAAGCCCCCAAACATGTAATGGCGGTTAGACAAGAGGAAATACAGACACAGACAGAAAATAGTATGAGCAAACGCTGGGGCCCAATCTGCCTTGACAGAAAAGGATAGGAAGGATACTTACTGCAATTCCAAAAAACCCTAAAAAAAGCCAACGCTACTAATTGAAAAAACACCTGAGATCACACGACCTCTACCACCTAAATTAGTTCTCTGGTGTAACAAAACTAAGCCGCAGCCACAGAAAAAACTGGAAAAGGCAAATGAACAAACAACAGTGGCTCCAGAGGAATCGAGAGGAGACCAAGCCCCCCGGGGAGGGGAACCTGGCCAACCTCACAGAAATGCAGAGAAAAATGCAAATGGCAAGCACAAAAACAGAAAATATCTTATCTGAGAGCAGGAGAAGAGGCAAGACTCAGCAAGCTTCCAAGTGAACCAGGAACCACAGTTGAGACAAGAACAATTGATCACCGGCAACCATGATGGGGGAAACCTCCCTTATATCCAGCCAGTCTGTAATTCCTGATTGCCAATCCTCATTGAATGGTTCAGTACTGTTTGTAACCACCAGAGGGAGCTTCTGCTCAGAATTCATTTCTAAAACATTCATAACAGGGTGCTGTTGATGGGAAAGTGTTTTCTCACAATCTAGTCTAGTGGCCACTCTACTTCAGAGTAGGAAAGTATCCACAAGAAAGATATATGCCAGAACCTAGAATAAGTTTCTATTGGCCTATAATGCAGAGATTGGGGGAGAGGTTTAGATAGGGCAAGTTTTGGAATTCCTACAAAGGAGCCTAGAGATGGGACTATCCACGAACACCCTCAAAGTCCAGGTATCGGCTCTGGGGCCGTATATAATTGTGATCTGGCTGGCAATTATTGGGTAGCTAGGTTTATTAGAGCATCGGCTATGTCTAGGTCCATCCTTAAAGAAAGAATGATGCCTTTGGTTCTAAACCTAGTTCTAACAGCGTTAACAGAATCTCCCTTCGAGCCCATTGATTCAATAAAAGTTCTTTCCCTTAAAGGGTATGCCACACTAAACAACATCGCTAACGGGATCGCTAAAAAACGTCACTATTTAGCGATCCCGTTAGCGATGTTGTTGTGTGCGGCATCTGTCAGCGACGAGCTCCCTGCTGAGATCCTGCTGTGATCTCGCTCGTCGCTGGAATCGTTCCGGACCCTATTTTATCGTCGGCGCTCCCGCTGCGTAAGTATTATCGCTGAGTGTGGCACCTTTTATTTAGCGATTTAGCGGTATTTTGTACCGCTAAAGTCGTTAAGGAGATCGCTAACCGCGATAGCGTCCTAACGACATCGCTAAATAAAGCCGCTACTAGCAATATTAAAACGATCCCGCTAGCGATCGCAATTAGTATGCGTCTTTATCGTGATTGCTAGCGGGATAGTTTAGTGTGGCAGTACCTTAAGACAGCCCTTCTTGTTGCATTAACATCAGCCCGTAGGGTAAGTGACATTCAGGCCCTTTCCACCATATACCCAGTTCCTGGAAGATAGGATTATCTTGAAGCCAGATGCGTCTTATCTGCCGAAAGTAGCCTCAAATTTCACTGACTGCAGGAGATTGTTCTTCCTTCCTTCTGTGCCAACCCTGAGAATCGGAAGGAAGAAAGGCTCCAGTCAGGAGATGCCTACTCAGATATGTTTCTGTGACCCTTGGAAAAGGGATAATTCTTTGTGTCCTTTCAGGGGGTTCAGCAGGGACTTAAGGTTCAAAATGCACTTTAGCTAGATAGATCAAGGAAGTGATTTCTTTAGCCTTTACAGCAAGTGGTAAGGCAGTTCCAGAGGGTCTGAAGGCTCACTCCACACCAGCCGTGGCGACCTCCTGGGTGGAGAGATCAGAGGTGTCGATTGAGCAGATATGTAAGGTGGTTATGTGGGCATTTATAGGTGTTATAATAATTGTAATAAATATTTCTATTTCGATATCTACTATATAATCGTCTAATTCTGTAACCGAAATCCCGCGTCGATTGGTCGCGCCCAGCTGCCTCTGGATTGGATGTGGGTGTTGGTGGGGGAGTGGTGCTGGCACGCCCCTTGGATACCCGACCGCGGCCTTAGCAATGTCACAGGGACTGTCATAGAACCTGTGTTAGAGAGCAAATGGAGGGGAAAATAATGATTGCGGCGTGATGGCACGATGTGTGTGGGCGGTGGTGGGTGCTGACGCCGGCCCTGCGTAGTTCACTCATGTTTACTAAACAAGTTCTGTCACAGTGTGATGTAGTTCAGTCAGGTTTACTGGACACGTTCTGTCAGTCACAGTGTGATGTAGTTCAGTCAGGTTTACTGGACACGTTCTGTCAGTCACAGTGTGATGTAGTTCAGTCAGGTTTACTGGACACGTTCTGTCAGTCACAGTGTGATGTACTTCTGGCACGATTACTGAAACAGTGTCGATGTACTTCTTTTGTCCGATGATTTATTTAAATACAGTTAGATATTCATGTAATAGTTTATATATTTTGATGATCTGTTTAATAATTTCTTCAGCTGTATTAAGTTCTATGAGCAATAACATTTAATGATAATGTATATATTTTACCTGGAAACTCCTGTGTATTCATTGCATTATTCTTAAATCTCCATAAGTAAAATACATGCATATTCTAGAAGACCCGATACGTTAGAATCGGGCCACCATCTAGTGTATCTAGTGTGTATATATGACATTTCTGTTCTTAGACTTAGAAGCCCTATACAACTGACGTATTGTGAAGACATGGGTGTAACTTTTGTGAATACTAGCTGGCTTTCCTAGTCTAACTTACAAATAAAGGTGAATCAAGAAAGGCACATCCAGCCCATGAATGGCAGCGCTTCCCAGGACTCACATCCAAAGATGATATTTCATATTTTTTTATTTAATAAGTTAAAATGGAGGAGATACAACGCGTTTCGGATACAGTATATATCCTTCATCAGGTATCATAAAAACACAGTACAAATCCTAATAATATAAAATTCAGTAACACTTATATATAGTGGCAAACCTTTTATCCCAGTCTCAGACACTTGATTTAGGGAGTGGACCAAGTTCAGGAGCACACCCACCAACTTGACAGCATAGATGCAAGAAGAAAAAAAAAAAAAGCATTCAAACTCTCTTTATGATATCATTCAATCCATTTGGATATAATGTTCCCAGACGATATATCCAAAAAGTTTCTTTCCGGTTTAAAAGAGCATTCCTATTTGCAACACCAAGGGTATCTGTTCCACTGGAGTTACTTTTATGTTGAAAATTTTGTTATGTTTAATTAGCAGATGCCTTGAGAGACTATGTTTTAAAAACCCGTTTTTTGCTCTATTTCTGTGACCATTAATGCGGGACCGCAGTGTCTGCACAGTGCGTCCCACATATTGCAAACCGCAACTGCATGTGATGACACATACAACATAATCACTGCTACAGCTGAGTCTTTGTGAAATCTCAAAGACCTCACCAGTATTGTTACATTTGATAGTTTTAGCCCCGTGATCTAGGATCCCACAGGTACAACATTTTTTGGAGGTGCATTTGAAAACTCCGGTTCCTTGAAAAACACCACTTGAAATTTGATCCGTACCTTTTTTATTGTTTTTTTCCTTTTGAATCCAACTGTTTTTTTAATTTACTGGGGCCACCAAGTTTTTCAAAGTTTTCCCCCTTCTATATGTAATCCCTGGTTTATCAGGGAGATGTTTTCCCAAGACAGGGTCACGCTTCAAGATATACCAATATTTTGAAAGCACAGTTCTTATGACTTTATTTCCCCTATTGAATGTTGTCACAAAATTCAATTTCCAGCGATCATCACTGTTTTCTTTACCAATAGTCAAATTATCCCCCTTCCTATTTTTTCCTTTTAAACATTCCTCCTGTGTTTTTATTTTGTTAGCCCTATATGCACCATTTATCAAATTTTTTGGGTAACTTTTTTCCTTGAATTTTCTTTTTAGAATTTTAGACTGCGCTACATAATCAGATTCTCTCGTACAATTCTTTCTTATACGAAAAAATTGGCTGTGGGGTATATTTACCTTCCACTTTTTGTAATGTGCACTGTTGAAATCTAAAAAGCCATTTAAATCCACCTTTTTGAAGTGGGTTTTTGTAATAATTTTTTTCCCACTATGGCGTATCTCTAGATCAAGAAACACCATTTTTTCTTTATTAAATTGTGATGTAAAGGTGATCCCCCAGGTGTTATTATTGAGCTCCTTTATAAAATGTGCCGCTTCCTCCTCTGTCCCCTTCCATATGATAATCAGATCATCAATGAAGCGCTTGTAGAGCCTTATTTTATCATTAAAAACAGGCTTAGAGAGTGACGATGAGGACTCGAATCGCCCCATGAATAAGTTTGCGAAACTTGGCGCGACCCGAGTCCCCATCGCGGTGCCGAGCAACTGTAAGTACAGTACGCCTTCAAAAATGAACACATTGTGTTCAAGAATGAATTTGAGACCCTTTAACAGAAAGTCTCTTTGTTCTGGTACTGAATTTTATATTATTAGGATTTGTACTGTGTTTTTATGATACCTGATGAAGGATATATACTGTATCCGAAACGCGTTGTATCTCCTCCATTTTAACTTATTAAATAAAAAAATATGAAATATCATCTTTGGATGTGAGTCCTGGGAAGCGCTGCCATTCATGGGCTGGATGTGCCTTTCTTGATTTACTCATCGTGTGTGAGCCTGAATCCGGCTCTTTCACTTGGATCCACCCGAGGCAAGCTGCAAGCCCTGTCTATTGAAAAGTATCCCAGAAGGATTTTTGAGGATACACAATCTAAAGCCATATTAGTCTTCTATCAGGTGAGTGCATAAAATTGTGCACACTCTAAAGACTATAATATTGTTTTTACGCACTTAGGGCGCCGCGATTTGTCTATTCTTCTCTCCCAAACAGGGGTTTTTTTTTTTTTTGTATATTACAAATAAAGGTGTCATCCCATTTTCTTCTCTTGTAACGTAGATAAAGGAAAGCTGACAGTCAAGCATACAATAAATGTGTATGCTATTTTGCGGACTATGTATTTTGAATGCTCTTCTGTTCTATTTAAGCTCAAAGAATCTGTATTGGGGCAGACAGGTGACTGTGCCCACACCTGGTGCAGCCGTCATTCTCCATGCCGACATGATCAATAAAGAATAAATCATCTTACATATTCAGGTCTGGACGATTTCTAATTGGAAGAGTAAAACTCCATTAAGATTTGGTGCATTGGCTGGGAAATCCAACATCTTTCCTCACCGGTGAGGACTGTAAACTGTGCACGGGGGACTCTGGAACTCCTTAAGTAAGTCCTCCGTCTTAACATTAGATGTCAACAGAGGCATTATCAGTTTTCCCGGACTGAGGGGAAGTGATGGATTTCGTATAGTCTCAAGGATCTCTGTGAATATAATCCACCTGTGTGTATCAAGTCTCTGTATAAATGCACCTGCTCTGTGATAGCTCAGGGTTCTGTTTGAAGCACAGACAGCATCATGAAGACCAAGGACACAACAGGCAGGTCCGTGATACTGTTGTGGAGAAGTTTAAAGCCGGATTTGGATACAAAATGATTTCTAAAACTTTAAACATCCCAAGGAGCAATGTGCAAGCGATCATATTGAAATGGAAGGAGTATCATACCACTGCAAATCTACCAAGACCTGGCCGTCCCTCTAAACTTTCATCTCAAACAAGAAGACTGATCAGAGATGCAGCCAAGAGGCCCATGATCCCTCTGGATGAACTGCAGAGATCTACAGCTGAGGTGGGACAGTCTGTCCATAGGACAACAGTCAGTCGTACACTGCAAAAATCTGCCCTTTATGGAAGAGTGGCAAGAAGAAAGCCATTTCTCAAAGAAATCCATAAAAAGTGTTGTTTAAAGTGTGCAACAAGCCACCTGGGAGACACCAAACATGTGGAAGAAGGTGCTCTGGTCAGATGAAACCAAAATCGAACTTTATGACAACAATGCCAAACGATATGTTTGGCGTAAAGGCAACACAGCTCATCACCCTGAACACACCATCCCCACTGTCAAACATGGTGGTGGCAGCATCATGGTTTGGGCCTGCTTTTCTTCAGCAGGGACATGGAAGGTGTTTAAAATTGATGGGAAGATGGATGGAGCCAAATACAGGACCATTCTTGAAGAAAACTGTTTGAGTCTGCAAAAGACCTGAGACTGGGACGGAGATTTGTCTTCCAACAAGACAACGATCCCAAACATAAAGCAAAATCTACAATGGAATGGTTCACAAATAAACATATCCAGGTGTTAGAACGGACCAAGTCACAGTCCAGACCTGAATCCAACCGAGAATCTGTGGAAAGAGCTGAAAACTGCTGTTCACAAACGATCTCCATCCAACCTCACTGAGCTCGAGCTGTTACCAAGGAAGAATGGGCGAGAATTTCAGTCTCTCGATGTACAAAACTGATAGAGACAAACCCCAAGTGACTGCAGCTGTAAATCGCAGCAAAAGGTGGCCGCAACAAAGTATTAAGTTAAAGGGGCCGAATAATATTACACGCCCCACTTTCAGTTTTTGTATTTCCACAAAAATTTAAAATAACCAATAAATTTCGTTCAAGTTCACAATTGTGTCCCACTTGTTGATTCTTCACCAAAAATTAACATTTGGTATCTTTATGTTTGAAGCATGATATGTGGGAAAAGGTTGAAAAGTTCCAGGGGGCCGAATACTTTCACAAGGCACTGTATATTGTGTGTTTGTACTGTTACACTAGTCAAAAGTCCTTGTGAGCATATCTATCTTGTTGATATCAGTGACCAAATTTACAATCACGACCCCATTCCTTGGGGACCTTTCTTGTTTATTACACTGTGTTGTCACATTCGTCCCTTTATTGGACGGAGGTGACAGGATATAGAGATCCAAGCTGGTAAATACCTAGGACATAGTGTAATTAGTGAGGATTATTTAGATCTTGGATATTAGTAATGGTAAATGAATTGTTGCTATTGGTTTCTTATCTTCTTGTTGACATATGAATTTCACTGATATTTGTCAGACTTCTTACAAGTGGGTAGAAATCCATTGTGCTCCAGGACTTATATTATGTATAGTCCTCATCTTGTTTGTCTTTTTGTGTTTAAGAATTTCATGTAACATTCTTATGGGACCTTATCCCATAGCTATATTTTAAGGTCTTGTCTTCATTGTAAGGCAGGATTGTTATTGACCATTTCATCTGAAGGCTGGAAAGTAGTTAAGATTGTACCAAGAGGGCAGCCATTGAATGGAACTGGATACAGTCCTTTTTCATCAGCTACCCAGAGACAACAGTCTTCAGATCAAATGTTCATTGTGTCCTTGTTTGTCATAAACTCATAAGCCTAACCCTTACACCAAATAGTAAAAATTGTACATCCCTGAAAATAAGCCATTCAGGTGTCGACAACCAGGAGATGGCACTTCCCAAGCTGAACAGTCTGGCAGGCAGGTACGCAATAGGGAACGAGCCTCTGACTCGGAGCCCCTATGGGAAAAGCTAGTAGGAAACTGTGTAGTGCCAATTCCCCCTTCCCACTACTCCCCCCCAGGTGATGCACGACCCAAGCTGAACAGTCTGGCAGGCACGGTACACATAGGGAACGAGCCTCTGACTGCGGAGCCCCATTGGGAAAAGCTAGTAGGAAACTGTGTAGTGCCAATTCCCCCTTCCCACTACTCCCCCCAGGTGATGCACGACCCAAGCTGAACAGTCTGGCAGGCATGGTACCACATAGGGAACGAGCCTCTGACTACGGAGCCCCTATGGGAAAAGCTAGTAGGAAACTGTGTAGTGCCAATTCCCCCTTCCCACTACTCCCCCCCAGGTGATGCACGACCCAAGCTGAACAGTCTGGCAGGCATGGTACCACATAGGGAACGAGCCTCTGACTACGGAGCCCCTATGGGAAAAGCTAGTAGGAAACTGTGTAGTGCCAATTCCCCCTTCCCACTACTCCCCCCAGGTGATGCACGACCCAAGCTGAACAGTCTGGCAGGCACGGTACCACATAGGGAACGAGCCTCTGACTCGGAGCCCTATGGGAAAAGCTAGTAGGAAACTGTGTAGTGCCAATTCCCCCTTCCCACTACTCCCCCCCAGGTGATGCACGACCCAAGCTGAACAGTTGGCAGGCACGGTACCACATAGGGAACGAGCCTCTGACTACGGAGCCCCTATGGGAAAAGCTAGTAGGAAACTGTGTAGTGCCAATTCCCCCTTCCCACTACTCCCCCCAGGTGATGCACGACCCAAGCTGAACAGTCTGGCAGGCATGGTACCACATAGGGAACGAGCCTCTGACTGACGGAGCCCTATGGGAAAAGCTAGTAGGAAACTGTGTAGTGCCAATTCCCCCTTCCCACTACTCCCCCCAGGTGATGCACGACCCAAGCTGAACAGTCTGGCAGGCACGGTACCACATAGGGAACGAGCCTCTGACTACGGAGCCCCTATGGGAAAAGCTAGTAGGAAACTGTGTAGTGCCAATTCCCCCTTCCCACTACTCCCCCCAGGTGATGCACGACCCAAGCTGAACAGTCTGGCAGGCACGGTACCACATAGGGAACGAGCCTCTGACTGCGGAGCCCCTATGGGAAAAGCTAGTAGGAACTGTGTAGTGCCAATTCCCCCTTCCCACTACTCCCCCCCAGGTGATGCACGACCCAAGCTGAACAGTCTGGCAGGCATGGTACCACATAGGGAACGAGCCTCTGACTGACGGAGCCCTATGGGAAAAGCTAGTAGGAAACTGTGTAGTGCCAATTCCCCCTTCCACACTCCCCCCCAGGTGATGCACGACCCAAGCTGAACAGTCTGGCAGGCACGGTACAGCATAGGGAACGAGCCTCTGACTACGGAGCCCCTATGGGAAAAGCTAGTAGGAAACTGTGTAGTGCCAATTCCCCCTTCCCACTACTCCCCCCAGGTGATGCACGACCCAAGCTGAACAGTCTGGCAGGCATCGGTACACATAGGGAACGAGCCTCTGACTGCGGAGCCCCTATGGGAAAAGCTAGTAGGAAACTGTGTAGTGCCAATTCCCCC